>JANIJG010009158.1:0-23163 GCA_024611175.1 Megaceryle torquata | reverse complement strand
GTGCTTATTAGTTAAATAACTATATGTAACTTAAATAAAATAAGATTTACTATGTCAACAAAGATTCACTAGCAATCATTAAATAAAAAAAAAGAAAAAAAAATAGAAAATAATGGAAATCAATACCCAAAGGGACAGCATAATCTTAAGAAGCCATCTGTACATTGTCATCTTTTGTATATACTATATTATTTTCCTTATCTGCTACAGGAGGTAAGTAAATATGATAGGAAAATATTTCAGTTGTTTTTACAATTACAGTCACACAAAGATGAGCTCTAATTGAAACTACAGTCACACACTTTCTTGTGTAACTTCTGTAGGGACGTCATACAAGTCAAAACCATTCTAGAAACCTGCAAAAATAGACAAACACATAGTGTTGATGTTATTTTAATACTATCCTCAATATCCCTTGGTACATCCACTGGACATCTATAGACAATGGTGACAAATAAAAGCCTTCCTCTGAAAGGAAGATATTTATTGGTGCTTAGACATATGAACTATGCAACACTGCAGTCCCTACAGTGTTAATACTTTTTCCTTGAACCAAAAAATCCCTATTAAAAAAAAAAAAAACAAAACACAACCCACCAACCCATACTATTTTTGATTAGAAGAGTTTAATCCTAATCCCTTTTCTCTGATCTTAGCAGAGGATTTTTAGCAAGTAACTATATTTAAATAACTACCAAGAATTAATCCTTTTGGTTGCTCAAGGCATGAAGGGAAAGCAATCAGAAACAAAGAATTCAGAAAAGTGTTGCAGCTGTTTCATAGAATTCACTATTTATAATTGAAAAGATTCTTTTTTGTCTTTTCCTTTTTTTTTTTTTTTTTGTCGCAAGGGTAACCTTCAACTGCCTTACTTGTCCTCTTTTTTTCACAATAGCAAATATCAAGAGAGAGACAGAGTAGATATAAAACATTTTCAGCATGAAGTTAAGTGTTTCTGACAGTTTACAGTGTGCAGCATAAAGCTGTATGTAGAAAGAAGATTCTTTCTTCTATACAGCTTAGGGTGATTTAATAAAAAGGGACAAAAAACCTTTCTCATTTTTTGTCTCAGCAGTAATTGGTTGAAAAAGCCAAGCTCATTCCTGGTCTGCGAAAATAAGGATTCTATGTACTGAGAAGGAATTTTATGTGTAGCTGTAGTCATAGAATGATACAATGATAGAATCATCTAGGTTGGAAAAGACTTTTAAGATCATTGAGTCCAACCATTAACTCTACTCTATTAAGTCCACCACTAAGCCATATCTCCAAGCACTATATCTATATGGCTTTTAAGCACATCCAGGGGACTGTGACTCAACCACCTCCCTGGGTAGCAAGTTCGAATGCCTGACAACCCTTTCAGTGAAAAAATTTTTCCTAATGTCCAGTTTAAACCTCCCATGGTGCAGCTTGAGGCCATTCCCTCTTGTTCTATCACTAGTTACTTGTGGGAAGAGACCAGCACCTACCTTTCTACAGCATCCTTGCAGGTAGTTTTAGAGAGCAATAAGTTCTCCCCTCAGCCTCCTTTTCTTCACACTAAATAGCCTCAGTTCCCTCAGCCACTCCTCATAAGACTTGTTCTCCAGGCCCTATTGCCTCTACCTTCTCCAAACCCCTGATTCTACATTCATCTCATAATACTTGGTGTATTCCAGATTCAAAAACTATCATGACCAATTTAATCTCAAGAAACCCATCCAAGATGTAAGCAGGTCTTTTTAGACCCATTTTAAAGAGCCAAAAATGGAGTAAAAAAAATACAGAATATACATAAATATATGTTACAATGAAATACTGTTATATTAAATAACTAATTTTTAGCTCACAAGTGTCTATGCCTTACTCAAAGAATAGGTCTTTATAGTAGGTTTTGAATAGTGCTAGAAAGCTAGTCTCTGTTCTCAAGAACTCTCAGTATGCAGCATATATTTCAAAACATACAAAAATACAATTCAAAACATACAAAATAGAATGAGGAAATATTTGGTTATTCCATTGACTTCTGCAAATGGTAACCTGCATAAGGACTTGTAGGTAGGAGCGAGACGTTTTTTATAGGGATTACTCTTGCAAGATTGTAAAAGCAAAGCTGATCAAAGAGTGGGAAGAATACCACATGAATTAACTTCCAGTTTTTTTAAACACATAAATATTTTAAACACATAAATAGTATTTATCATCCACAGAATGAGCTGTATTGGCACAAGTATCCCATGATTATAACATTTCAACAAATCACAGACAATAACATCTTTACTGTATCACTGAGATAAGGATGTGCCTCTACACTTTAAGAATCAAAAGCCGAAATCCAGAGAAAAGCAAATTGTTCAAGGTCACACAAGGAGTTAGGGGCAAAGCTATCTTGTGGGTTTTTTATTGCCTCAGTTATGCAACCATGCTTCTTGAACAAATATTATAGAAATTATCTTAGTTAAGAATTAATGAAATAGGAAATTTTTTAAGAACTAATTAAAAAAAAAATTAAGTTTCATTGTCTAAAAGAATTATGTTTGCTACCAAGTACCTATGTCTTGGTCATTCATCAGTTCACTTCAACCATGTTTCTTTTTCTACTGTATATTTGCAGTTTTCCTAAACTATCTACACTGGATCTCTTTTACTATCAATTTATGGCCTAGTCCTCATTTTCCTTTCCTGGCACACTTGTGTAAATGTTTAATAAGAAGTCAAGAACACAAAGCCCTTCATTAAAGATGCCATTATAATTCTTTCATCAAAGCACTTTCATAGCCCTTGGGCCACTAGAATCACCTAATCATAGAATTGCTTTGGTTGGAACAGACCTTCAAGATCATCAGGTCCAACTGTTAACCCAGCACATGTCCCTCAGCACCACATCTACACATCTTTTAAATACCTCCAGGGATGGTGGCTCCACTACCTCCCCAGGCAGACTGTTCCAGTGGCTGACAACCCTTTCAATGAAGATATTTTTCCTAATATCCAACCCGAGCCTCTCCAGGAGCAACTTCAGAACATTTCCTCTCGTCATATCACTTTTTACTTGGGAGAAGAGACCAACACTGACCTCACTACAGCCTCCATACAGGTAGTTGTAGAAAGCAATAACATCTCCCCTGAGCCTTCTTTACTTCAAGCTAAGCAATCCCAGTTCCCTCAGCTGCTTCTCATAAGACTTGTTCTCCATGCCCTTCACCAGTTTCATTACCCTTCTTTGAACATGTTCCAGCACGTCAATGTCTTTCTTGTAGTAAGGGACTCAAAGCTGAACACAGTATTTGAGGTGTGGCCTCATCAGTGCTGAAAATAGGGGGACAATCTCTTCCCCAGTCCTGCTGCCCATACTATTTCTAATACAATCCAGGATGCTGTTGGCCTTCTTGGCCACTGGGCACATTGATGGCTCATATTCACCCAGCTGTCAACCAACATCACCAGGTCCTTTTCCACCAGGCAGCTTTCTAGCCACTCTTCCATAAGCCTGTAGCACTGCATGGAATTGCTGTGACGCAAGGGCAGGACCCATTCCTTGGCCTTGTGGAACCTCATATCATTGACCTTGGCCCATCAAGACAGCCTGTCCAGATGCCTCTGTAGAGCTTTTCTGCCCTCATGCAGATCAACACTCCTGCCCAACTTGGTGTCATCTACAAACTTACTGACAGTGCACTCAATCCATTCATCCAGATCACTGATAAAGTTACTAAACAAAACTGTCCCCAGTACTGAGCACTGGGGAACACCATTTGTGACTGGCCACCAACTAAACTTAACTCCATACACCACTACTTGTTGAGCCAGTTTTTTATCCAGCAAATCATGTGCCTGTCCAAACCTTGTGCAGGCAGTTTGTCCAGCAGAATGCTGTGGGAAACAGTGTCAAAAGCTTTCTTGCATTTACATTGTAAATTCATATCTCTCTGATAGGTTTTACATTTCATATGATTTTATATCATTTTTCACATTTATATTAGTAAAACGCCAGATCCAATTATTAAAGCATTTCTTTAGTTCAGGAGTAGGTGATGTTCTCAAATTTCCACAGCAACTCTGTAAAAGCTTGGACAGAGAAGATTAGTATTCTTTAATTCTTCTGTGTTTTGGAGCAGGATCTATGGCACAGATGAGAGTAGGGTAATATCAGCTAGGAAATCAGCTACATTTTAACCTCTTGGGCTAACAGATCAGAAGGAGCATATCATTAGAATTAATAACAAAGGAATTCAGAAGAAAAAAAAAAAATTGTGTTATATATGCAATATGTAAAAATTTCAAACATTTTCAGTGTTTCAGAAGCTGAAAGCTCCTCAATCCCTGATATTCAATGTTATTCACATTCCTTTTATATCATCAATAAGTCTTCTGGCAGATAGCTAAAAGAAGTCAAAGAAGCATAGTCAGCAAGTGCATGAAGAGGATGCACCAGTCCAGGCTAAAATCATGCTCTTCCTGAGCCAAGTGCTTACAAAGATCTTACACTGTTAAATGTAAACATTCTGCCTGATCAATTGTCACTTCAGGGAAGTTACATGATTTGTTTCACACATGATATAATCTGTGGGTCCTACAAACATGGCAGAGAGGGACCAATGTTACTGATAACAGACAAGTAAACTGACACTTAATGAGGGGTATGATTTTTTTTAATTAATCTTTATGAATACAAAGCACCTAGCTGCTTCACTGTTCTTCATTTTTCCAGAATGTACCATGAGTTTCAATCCATTATAGCTATAATTAAACATTGCCTTTCTGCAGTTAAAAATGACATGCAGAAATATTTCTTCCTCTTTTTTCACCTTCTTCAACCATGTGATGTTGTTAACACAGGAGAAAAATAAATTCCAGAAGTCAAAGTCATTCTTTGTAGTCTATTAAAGCCCAGCTGTTGGCCAGAGTTAAGGAAATGATTGTGCTGTTTGTGCCATTTCTAATTAATAATAACTAAGGATTAATAAAGCAATTTGGATAAAGAATGTACCAGGTAAGGATTTATGGGCAGATGAAAGTCATTTTATTGTAAATAATCATGGATAAAATTAAATGGGAGCTAAGACATTTTATGGTGCAGCAAAAAAATTTTTCAAGCTCTGCTTCTCTTGGAATCATGTTAATGGATGCAGTGGTACTGAAAAGTCAGATAGTTAGCTCAGAGACATCTGCAATGTTTAGCAGTTCTCTGCATTATTGCAAGAAACAAGAAGACTGATCTATAGTAGGACTTTTCTCTGTCTATTGTGTACTAAGCCCCTTAGAGGTTTCACACCACAATGAGTGACTTCTAACCACAAAGGTGAAAAAGAAATGGTTTGAGCCTTTCAGGAACCACCTTCAGGAGCTGGCCATAGGAACTCCTCTTGGCGTACTGCAGAACTGCAGAACATTTATTAGGTCTTCTAGCAAAAAAACCAAAAAAACAAAAAACCCCACAACCAAAAAAACCACAACTAAACCCAAAAAATCCAGTAATATTAACCATGTATTTCTCTGCCCATAAATGAGGGAAAGAGTAATTCCACATCCTAAGGCAGCTCAACATGCACATGAGTTTGAAAATGTTCAGGTCTAGGGCACCATGCCACAGTTGCCCCAACCAGAGCCCATCCTTCTCCACAGACCTTCTGCGGGCTGATGATTTTTACACCCACACCCTAAATGTGAGTGGTCCAAAGACAGTGTTTAGTCCTGGTCCTCCTGTCCATATGGCTTACATACAGTGTCATCTCAGCTTGGGTGCCTAAATTAAACTCACCTCACACACATCATGGATGGATAGTGAGCAGCTCCTCTCCAGGCAGCTCGCAGGTGGGCCTCCATGAGCTGCTTCTGAACCACGCCAGCATAAACTGATCTCCCACATTGCTGGGCACAGACAATAAGCTACAGTAGTAGGGGCTGTGAGGTGCCCCAGGTAGAGGGAAGGCCATGAATGGCCCATCTGACTTACACACCATTGCCTGCCAAAACCTCTACTAGCTCAGGAGCACTTAGTGCCACTCTGCGCACAGGTGGGAAATAGAGTCTGAGGGGACCTACAAGGGTTTGTCCTAAACAGGAAGGTGATAGGGATTGCCACTTGCCCCTGCCCAGGATCAGTCAGCAGCTGGAGGAACTGCCCTGGTCACGTTGCAACTGGGCCCCAGCCTCCCTGGATGCTGGGGGAGCAGCTGCTGAGTGGGGAGTGACCATCCTGACAGGGGGAGCTGATCCCTTGAGTACAGAAATTGAGGGCTTCAGGGTTGTGGGAGAGTAACATTTTAATATCACATAAATTAAGAGCCTATACTGATGATACGCATAATACTTTGAGCCCAGTCATGGGCACAGTCTGCACTCTGAACAGAGAACACATGGGTAACACCCTTGGGCCTTGCTCAACCTCTTCTTAATCTCAGGCTACAGGCAGAGCCCAAACCTGCAGCCATTCACTCCCCTGTCAGACTTTGATTTCTTCTCCTTCTTATGGATGGTCTCTGTCTCACCAGAACAGTTATGGAATAGTTGAGGAGCCAGACAGAACTTTCTTTGTAGTTATTCAAAAACCTGCAAAGTTCATTTGCAGTAATGTGTACTGGTCAGGGCTGGTAAGGCCTAGTGGTTGCCCTCAGGACCCTGACAGGTATATTATGGACAGGAGTTCAGGCTGTATAAATTCCTTTATTACAGCTTTTGCACTGAATATTTCATTAGATGCTGTCTTCTTTCATGGCAGATACTGACTTCATCACCTATTGCCTTACTGGAAAAAAATTAGGTATATTTTTGATAAGAAAAATGCAAACCCAGTATTTTTTATAGAACAGAGTGCCTGACATGATGGAGCTGCATCTGTGCAAAATCTTGCCAGTCTGTCTGCATAAGGCCCTAATTTCCTTCGAGATATATAGATCTATGCCTTTCAGAGCATCACTGGTACGTAAAGCTTTTACACCAGTGCCTGAGTGCCCAAAAATAGGTTTTACTAACATTTATGCATTTCACTGCCACACATTTTCTCCAGACAGTAAAATTGTAATTGTTTGTTTTTAAACATCTCATTTATTTAAAAAAAAAAAAAAGCATTGTAAATAAAGTACCCACATTCTGGTCTACTGACTGCCAAGGACTTTTGGAACACTTACTCCTTGGAAGAGTTCATCCTAGTTTTTTCTGTGTTTTACTTATATATTTATATACATATACAAACACATACATATGCACAGAATAATAGAGTGTTGTAGCTAGGAGACTGCACATTTCCAGTTTGAATAGTAAAAACACAATGCCTCAGGAAGGATTAGCAGAATAGTTCAGATTGACTTTATCAGTATCTATTCATATGTCCAATATGTAGAAGTGGGACACAGGTATTTGTTGCTACTAGTGTTAAGTTTCTGGAATAACTTTCACCAGGAAGAGAAGCTTTATATAATTTAAAGGTGAATTTTTTCACACATGATTAATCTTCACCATGCACTGATAAGAAAGAATACTGATATATCTGCCAAGCTGTGATATTTATTTATTTTTTTAACCTTGAAAACTACATTGAGGAAATAAATTGTTACTTAGATTACTCTCTTTTTCCGGAGCAGTTGTAATTATACTATGGTGATTTTTGCATTTTTCTTTTTCCTTGATTTTAATATTCACAACGTAAAAGCTTAGGCTGTCAGCTGCTCAGGTTAATTCTTTGCAGGACAATAATATGAGAATCAAAGCAAATAGTTATTTTCTTTGATTAGCCATATGCCAAATACAACGATAGTTCTACCTTCTGATTATATCCCTGTTTCGATTTCATTTGGAGGATAACTTGTGTTAATAACAGGATAGATCACTTTGTCTAGATGCTACACATTATGGATAATTTTTTTTTCTTTTAGAAATAGCTACTATTTCTTAGCATAAAATTACCTGAATATCAAATATAGGCTTATAGGATAGAAGGGAATAGTGTGGTCAATTTAAATAAGACCAATATTTGTCTTAGTAAATTTATTATCCCATACACCATCTTCAGTATCTTTTAAAATGTAGGTCAGGTAAACTGTTTCTTAAGCTTTATGTATCAGTTCACAGGATCTCAGAATTTCTGAATCACAGAATGGTTGAGGGGGACTTCTGGAAGTCATTTTATCTAATCCCTCTGCTTCAGCAGCAGCACCTTGATCATGGCTAGATGGCTTCTGAATATCTCCAAGAAAGGGGCAGTCTCTCAGGGCAACTTTTTCCAGTGCTCAGTCACCCTGTTGGTACTTGGAGGAATTTAGCTTTGAATATTAACCAAATTTCTTGAGCTCCTCTTCCCTCAAGGGCCTTATCCCATGGGACTCTTCCAAGCAGACCTTTAAAGAGGCCAAAGTCTTCTCTCTGAAGTGTAAGGTTGTGATCTTGATTTTTGCCCTACTCCCTCCTCTCAGAGTCCTGAACTCCACCATCTGCAGCCAAGGCTGCCTTCAACTTTTTCATCTTCAATGAACCCTTCCTAGTTTGTGAGTATGAGATCCAGCAAAGCACTGGCTCCTCACTGGCTCCTCTGTTTGAATAAGAAAGTTGTCATCTATTCTTTCCAGGAAGTTCCTTGATTGCTTATGCCCTTCTGTGTTGTTCCTCCAGCAGATACCAGAGTGGTTGAAGTCCCCTATGAGGACCAGAGACTGACCTGATCAGGTGGCCTTTAGCGGACACTACAATGTCACCCATATTGATCTGCTCTTTAATCCTTACCCATAAACTTTCAGTCCATTCATCACCAATCCCAAAGCAGAGCTCCATGCATTCCAGATATTGTTTCATATCAATGTCAGCTTTTGCTCATCTTCCTGGCCTGTTCATCCTGAAAAGCCTGTACCCCTCCCTTGCAATACTTCAGTCATGGGAGTCATCCCACTAAATCTCTGTGATCCCAACAGGATGTGGTGTACAGCCACTTCAGAGAGGCACCTCCACCTCCTGATTTCCCAGAGAGGGCCTGGTGGAGTGGTTGGCCCAAAAAAGCATAGCCTTACATGGAAGTGCTGGAGGTGGCCCTGCTTAAAGTCCATTGCCTCAGTTCAAGTCCTTTGCTTGTCAGCCCAGTCCCTCACTTCCTCACAAGGCTGCTGTTAACTCCCTCTTGGTAATCTCAGCCTGCATATTTAGAGAAAAAAAGTTTGTAAAAGTACATACATACAGAAGGTAGAACTACCTGGAATTTTTGTTTGTTTGCTCATTTTGTTTGTTTGCAATTTAACTAATTCTAATGCTAAGTGTACTTATCTGTACAGAGAGACTTTTAAAAGCAGTTGCTATCATTATTTCAGCGTAACTTTGTTTCAAAAACCATGAAGAAAACACAAATGGTAATAAAAGAAGCATCATTAGCCAGCCACTTCTCTTACAAAACAAAATCTTGGACCAGATGTTCAGCTGGGCAAAGCAGAGAAGCTATTCCATTTATTTTATCTGGATAATTGTACCCATGGTGAGCAATAGAGCTCCACAAATTAACATGAGCTGAAGTCTGGTCTGGTTTTCCTACCCCTTTCACCCTAAGATTCTCATTATTTTTCTCTTAGGATATAGACTATTTAGGCAAATCTTGTCCAGCCCTTTAAAAACTGAAGAAATTTAGTTGCTGAAAGAATAATGACTGGTGCAGGAAGATGGAGTGGGATGCAAGCAGTTTGCTGCATTAGGAAAACTCATAGGTCAAATTCCAGCTTTGGAATGATTCTCCAAGCAGCTGCAAGGGGTAGAGCAGTAATGGTCTCCCATTCAGTAGTAGTTCGGTGCCATTTCAGCTCAAGACACAGGCTAACAAACCTTAGAACTTAAAACAGGAAATACATAGAAAAGTTAGCATTTTGCCATTCCTCTGTTGCTGTGAATGTGAATACATCTGCAGTTACCAGTAGATTAATTCCATGTGTTTCTATTGCTGTCTTTTGTGATGAGGAAACATTACGCTTGGAGTAAGAAAGCAAATGGAGTACATTATAAAAACAGGATATTTGGTTTTCATACTTACTTCATTCTTAAGTTGTGAGAACTTCACTATTAATAATATGCTAAATAGATACACTAGGCACTGTAGAAATGCAGTGTTTCTGCAAGAATGTCACCTGAATTGCAGGTGACTACTACAAGAAGATTATTGTTTTAGCAGTAGAGAAGACTTTTTGACAAAGAGTAGAGGCGGAAGCCAAACACTAAACACATTTTCCTGGAAGGGAACAGGTTCATGCTAATACATTGGTAAATAAGGAGCACAAAATAAACTCTCCCTTCATGTGGGATTTTTTAAATGTCACTACAGTTGTTAATTGATATGAACACGCACTTCAGTTTGCAGGAGGTAAAATACTGTTTGCTACAAGACACGGAGGAACAGGAAACAGAAATTAGGAAGTTGAACCTTAACAGCCTGTGATTGAAGAAAAGTGTAAAATTATGTCTTTATGGTCTTTCTAATTTTGCCTACATTCAAAGTATCTCACTCAAATATTTGAGTAACAGCTCTCAGTTTCATTGAAGTGTTTACTTATATTAGATCTACTACACATGACCAGATAATATGCACTAGAAGTAGGTTAGTAAAAAATTAAGTTTTCCAGGTGTTGCGTGGCTTTTCCATGTCATGCAGCATGCTTTCAAAATAAGCATTATTCAGATATAGCCTTATCAGTAAGGTCTGTGCTAAATTTATGCTGCTGGCCCAATTACCACAGAGGTTTATTATACAAAACCTAGAACTCAGTTGCTGCTATTCTACAACACTTTTATAACATTAATGTGGGTCACTGACATGATGACAGAAAACTATGATTTCATGTCAGCAGGGTTAAAATTTCAGGCTTGAATAAAATGTTTCAGGCAGAAAGGACAATGATGTCAATGAACAAAAAGACATTTCCATTTATCTTATCTGACAGTAGAAAATATACAGTCTAAGAAGGTACTACAGGAGCACTTGCTAGCACCATTACAACTAAGGAGGACTTTCACACCAGGGAATGTTTCAAGTATTTTACTTCTAACATGGATTCATTTCCCTTGCAATTATCTTCAAGGTGTTCTATCATTTTGGCTACTTCCAATAGCTACTTCTATTAATGCATGCATTGTGCTTCTCTTAGTCTACCTTGAAGTTATATTAAATTGTGTTTTAGTGGAATCAGAGATATTACTTGATGTACTCTCATGTCAGAACTAAGTCTTTGTTCTATAAAAAAAGGAACATCTAAATAAAAAATATTTGAACAGTTTTTCCTTTCTGAAATATTAAAAAAAAAATAGTTAACAACATAGTGTATCCTTGCTTGATTCAAAATAGAAACGAGATCTATATGTATGAGAGCTATAGTTGGTAACATGTACAGAGTTGTTAAACTTCACTTGGTGAAACTTCTCCCAACTATATCTTTGTACATTCATTCTTAAAATCAAAATAGACAATATTTTTTTTCACTGTATTATCTCTGTCCCAGCCTGGTGGAGTAACACCATTGCTTCCAATTAAGAGTTAATACAAAGCTCAACTTTCTATTTTGTTAGTACTTATTTGCACTCACAGATTCACAACCACATAATAGAAACCCAAAGCAACACCGCAAAGAACGAGGGAGAAAATTGCTGGTGAAAATTAGGAAAACAAACCTTAAACTCTGTTTAGGTTTTCCAATTTAAATATGGATGGAAATGTTTCCTGGGTTCCATGTCCAGCATTCTTATCTTTGTTTCTCCCCTCACATATGTATTGTAAGCTGCTAATTCACCTTAAACAATTTACTTAAGTGACACAATTCTACCCCTAACTGGAAAGTTAACATGGGCTGCTGAAAATAATAGAAGCATTGCTAACCCAAACCTTCCCAAATCATTTAAGACTTGGCTACAAATTCGCTAAGTTTAAAAAGCATAATGTGTGGACTGATTTTTTTTTTTTTTCATTCAGTATTGGGTTTTAAGAACCAGTACAATTTTCCTTAAACTATTTATGTGTTGTCAGTTTGTATTTGTCATGCTTACCATGCCATGCCCTGTCCCACCATAGAAAGTGTTCTTTGCTTATATATGGACTCTGAATCCACAAAAGGAGAGACACTGGCTACTAAGGATAGACATTCTACATTCACAGGTTTTTCAGGAGAGCTTGGTTCAATTTGCATTGCTGCTTTATGAAAGAGCTTAGATTTGAGCCTGACCTTGTGAAAAGCTACAGTAATGATAATGCTAATACCAGTATTAGTGATGTTGTTGATGATGGAAGGCAGAAGTTACTCTGTCTTTTTATTTCAGAGAGATGACAGGAGGGAAAAGCTGCAAAAATATGCATAAGACAATTTTCCACAGGACAGAGTTTCTGCTGGTAAACTCGATCTTGCCTTCACCTACACTTGGAGACATTTCTGTGGAGCTATCAGAGTATGACTGAAAGAGATTCACAATTCAGTGCAAGTTCATTTTTGATACCTATTAGTAGGTTACAGGAAAAGTTAGGAATGTCTTACTAACAGATCTACCTGATAGTTGCCAGTGATCAAAATCTCTTTTACCAATGAAAAAAAGTAAATTTATTTGCAGAAAGCTCAGTTATGAATGGCAGTGAAGAATTCAAGCTTGGCTTTAAGCCATGGTAATTCAGGATTCAGCTGCTGCCTTAAAGCAAGTAGCTCTTGTGTCAACTCTACTGAAATTTCACCAGTGAAGGGAAAAATGCTGTCAAACAATGTCAAAACAACTCATGAAAAAAATTAGAAGATTTCCTTGTGAAAAATCAATTCAGTTGCTCTTAAATTTGTATTAAAAAGAAAAAAAAAGTTATAAAATTGAAAAGAATTAAGTCAAGACAAAGTTCTGGTTAACTTCAGACGACCAAGTCTTTTCTAGAGGCTCCCAGAAAAAAAAAAAAAAAAATAGCATTAATCATTTAATTTGTAAAAAAAATCCCACTTCCAAAGTCAGTGATTTTACTCTATAGGAGTTAAAAAAAATCTTTAGCACATCCCACAGAGCAGGTAGGAGACACGCTCCAGCTGTTCTGACAAGGTTATGTATTCATGAATTGCTGTGTCACATTTAAAGATAAACCCCAATTCCATGAAATCTGTAATTGAAGAGCTAACATGAGATCCATAGCAAGTGAGAAAATACCAAACTGAACAACAAAAAGTTAGACTGTAAACCTAATGCCATTATATGCAGCATAAATACTCAGACATTTTAAGAGAGGTAAACCATCTTTTGTATGTATTATGAAGTATATACCTGGAGAAGTTAAAGGGAAACAGTGTAGCTATCAGTGCTAAATAACAGCATAAATTCTGGAGAACTTGCACTAGCTAAACCATGGCCTCTGTAGCATCATTATTTTACTGACTTACTTCATATAACATCATCACATTTTAGATTAGTTCCATATAGCAATCCACTAACCATTTACATGCCTGATCCTGTTGAAAAGTTATAGTCAAGCTATCTGTCAAAAGTGTATAAACTTAAGATATTCACTCCTTTTCTCTGAAAGGAAACAGAAGGAAATAGTCAAGGTAATCAATACAGGCTGGGGGAAGAGGTGATAGAGAGCAGCCCTGCGGGAAAGGACTTGGGGGTACTGGTAAATGAGACGCTGGACATGAGCAGCCAGCATGTGCTTGCAGCTCAGAAGGCAAATCACATCCTGGGCTGCATAAAAGAAGTGTGGCCAGCGGATCGAGAGACATAATTCTACTGCTCTACTCCACTCTGGTGAGACTTCACCTGGAATACTGCATCCAGCTCTGGAGCCCTCAGCACAGGAAGGACATGGACCTGATGGAGTGAGTCCAGAGGAGGGCCACAAGGATGATCAAGGGGCTGGAACACCTCCCCTACAAGGACAGGCTGAGGGAACTGGGATTGATCAGCCTGGAGAAGAGAAGGCTCCAGGGAGACCTAATAGTGACCTTCGAGTACCTGAAGGGAGCTTAGAAAAAGACTGGAGAGGGCCTGTTTACAAAGGCCTGGAGTGACAGGATGGGGGACAATGGTTTTAAATTAGAAAGGAGTGGATTTAGATTAGAGATAAGGAGGAAGTTCTTCACCACGAGAGTGGTGGAGCACTGGAACAGGTTGCCCAAGGAGGTGGTTGAGGCCGCAACCCTGGAAAAATTCAAGATGAGGCTTGAGGAGGCTCTGAGCAACCTGCTCTAGTTGAGGATGAGGATGTCTCTCAGCAGGGGGGTTGGACTAGATGGCCTCTAGAGGTCCCTTCCAACCCAGACATTTCTATGATTCTGTGTAATTCCGTATTTGTTCTGGTAGAAATACTACTGGTGAAAAATAAGAGAGTGTTAAGTCATGTGTTCCACAATAAAAGGAAAACATTTCTATTTTGCAATTGTTGATTTTTTCAGCAGAAGCACAATGCAAATTGCAAACTTTCAGCCATTACTGTTCCTTAAAAAAATCAAGATTCTGGAAAAGGCATACTTTTCAACCACCTTTTTTCTCAGCATGGAAATGTCCTATGCCTTGGATTACCAGTAACAGTTATAAGGTCTTGGGGCCTTGGCCACAGAATGTGCTTTCCAATTACTTTGAACAAACTCTGCATGGCACCATGACCTAGGTCACACTGCAACTGCTTGCACCAGACTCAGCCATTCTGGTAGCATTCAGTAGACAAAGTATGTGAGATGGAAGATGTAGGTGTGCAAGGTAGTAGTCTTGTCTGACTACTTTCCCCGTGGAAGGCTTCCACACCATTTGGGCAAGGTTGATTTTCTCACACAACACTTGCTCTGAAATGAGGTCACTGACCATTGACAATGTAATGGTAGTCTGAGTAAGTTTCAGGAGTCTGAACACTTAAAGGACAGGCTGATTAGTGGCTACTTATTTGTGATCTGACCAATAAGTGATTGAAAACAAGCTAGTAGAAATAAACGGATTTTTGAAGGACTAATATGTGTTTTGCAGAAGAGCAAAAAAGCAGAGAAAGAACTCAAGAGCATATAATTACAAATGTCATAAAGACAAAATACAAGGATAAACAAAAATTGAGATCAGATAAGTTTGCAATAAACATTGAACTAACGGCAGCATGAAATAAAGGTACAAGCGATTCAAAGTTGTTTATTCAATAAAATTTCTCCTGATGTACTTGAAAGCACAAACGCACAGATTAGTTGTGATATACTCCAGTGCATATGTGCAGAACCACTTTCACTTTGTCACAGCCACAGCACACATCACCAACCTTCATTGAACCCCAAAATCCTAACATGCTCATGAGTCTACAGAGTGACTCACCAACACTTTTTAAAACTTTATTCTCCCATGATTGGGCAAATTTGAACTCCTCAGTTCCTTCACTCATGTTTCTCCCTTACATCTTTCCCCTCAGAACTATATTCTTACATGTTTTATTCTCGACTTTTTCACATTTATTCCAATCCACTTAATTTCCTTCCAGCATGCCCTGGTACTATGGCCACTTGTCATTTTGAAGAACCAGATTTCCTCTCACCTAGCCTCTTAAAGCTTCCAAATAATCTGAATAAGGGTGTGTTTTCCTAAAGGCTTTATCAAATAGCCTCCAATTTAATTGGTCCAGCAGAAGACTTGTTTTTGGGATTTTTACTGGCATGTTCTTTCAGATGTTAAGATTTCTATCAGCACGTCTTGTGTCAGTCTTAGCATTAGTCTTACAGGTAACAGCTTCCTACAGAAAATGACTGAGTAACTGTGCCTTCTTGTGGCTGTAACAGAGCCTAGGCCAGATCTTGATCTGACAAAATGGCAATAGTGTTTCTTTTAACACTTCAATATGTTTGGGGTTTTTTCAGCAGGGTTAACCTTAAGTGCTGCATAGTGACTAAATCCTCACTTTTGAGAGGGCAGAAGCATGAGCGCTAATAACATGTATAAGATGTTGCTTTTCCTTACACAGGTACAACTCAATGGCTTCTGCCAAGTGAAGAGAAAAAAAAAAAGATCCACTTCATTCATTTTATACTGATATATTTTATACTGCTTCAGTTATTAGGCCTATATATGGTGGTAGATTTTCCATTTTCAGGACAAGTATATACAGTAAGTCTCCTCTTCATTTAGTAAAATGGATCATTAACAGTTGATGCAAAGTGGCATAATAGATATTACTGTTGTTCTTTTGCATATAGTGCTGGGTACAACTGGGAATTAAATTGCCTCATGTACCACGTATTAATAATTGCTAAGACTTGCATTTCTGGGGGTGGCATGAAGGATATTTCAGGATTTCAGATGACTGTCATTTCAGCGACTGAATTAGATGTTTACATGCTCATATGGCTACTAATAATGAAAATAAGCTTCAACTATTAGATGTACCCATATCAAACCTTTCTTGACAACTCTTGATAAGGTATATATAATACTCATGTAGTATATATAAGATGTATATATTATCAATTAGAGTAGGTTTTCAGCAATAAACAAGGTATTTCTATACTTGCAAGTGTAAATTCACATTAGGGAAAATATTATCTGCTATTTAGTTCAGTATTTTTAAAAAACACAATCAATTCCAGTTTCTTCATGCAGAGGGGATACAGTTTTTCTGCTTTCATAATGGAATGGAAAGTAATGATGCATTCCAACAAAGGCATAATTCTTTCTTTTGGTGTTTATGATCAACTTCCATAAATACAGCAAAGCACTAAGATCAGAGTATAAGACATGAATCCTTTAGTAGCTGAGGTGGAAGTGATTATGCCTAAAGAGATACTAGCAAGTGAAAATGAATTGCCTGTAAAACTATTTCTTCATGTTGTAAGTCTGTGTGTTACAATGATCAACTTGTGCAAAATTTCTGCTGACATCCGTAATGCCATGTACCTATGTTGCAGACTTTGGGTGAAGTATTGCCCTTTCTGCCATTGGTGCACCAGAGTTTAAAATTCAGTTTGTTTTAATTCTGTTTTCCACTTTCCCTGCCCATCTAGCATTGGCCTGCTCCTTGTATTCATCAAGCAAAATCAAGACTTGGTATATGGACCTTACCTTCCAGCATCGCTGATTTAGCTACTCAGCAAAAGGAGTTTTGATTCCAGAATGAGACAGTGTAAGTGATTTAGCTATAATCTTGCCTATGGGTATGATGGGATTGAGAGTGAACCTCCTCACTCACTGGGACTCATAGTCCCAGTTCTGCAATGAAAAACTTGCAGTGAAACTGAGCTGCCATGGATTCATTTTCTATGGTTAAACAAGCTAGATTGGAGCTGCCTCTGGTGTAAAACTTCTGCTCACATTTCTTACTGACTGTGCACCTACTGAAGACAGCTGGGCAAAAAGCTACCCTCTTTAAACAGGAATTCTCTAGATCGTAAATTATTTGTTCTCTTTTTCTTTCTGAGATTCCTCAACTCTGGATTTACAACATTGAAACTGTCTGAGAATGCTCCTTATGAAGAGTTGTACTGCAATACTCCAGTCATTAGATCCTGAAAAAAAAAATCTTGTCATTCCAATATATTTATGTAAAGCAAAACCAGGAAAAAACCTAAATGTGGTCAGTAAATTTTGTGTATATAGTGAGAAGAATATCAATCATGTCTTATGAAAGAAAGGAGGACATGTGAGATTTTAAGTGTTTATAAAGAGGACCCAGCTAAAAGTAGTTTAGCAACCACCAAGTGACAAATTTACCAGGTGTTGTTTAAAAAAAAAGACAAGCTGGAACTGAAAAATGCCAAAGGTGTTCAATTCCATTCTTGCTACACCTGAAGTATGCTCTTACTGCTCTAATTGAACAGGTTATACCAAAATTCTATAGCATAGCTATAGAGAATGGAAACCTCAAATATCAATCACTTATTTGTGAGACTGTCTGTACAATTTGGGTGATGTTTACTTAAAAAGAAAACTTATAAGAATAACTCACTGTTGAAAGTGAGGCTTTTATGGAGAAGTAGTATAAAGTACTATGCATGAAATAGAGTCATTAATAACCTGTTGATCCTCAGCTTAACAAAGGAGATTTAGAAATGCTTGTAGATGAAACCTCAGTAACATTTCCCAGGATTTTATTTAATTTTAATGTTTTTATTTAATTTTAAAATCTGTGTAAGTTATCCTCATTCACCCCAAAACTCTAAGTGCTTTCCATTATTTTAAAGTTTCTGAAAGGAAGATAGAAAAGAAAGAGATCATATTAACATAGAATTTGTTTTGAGATTAAAAGTTTAAGCGAGATTTTCACTGCCAACATCTCTGTCTGAAACATGTGAGGGCAGTTTGGATAAAATCAGTGTATGCACACAGATTTATTTCATGATACTACCTGTGGAAACCAAACTGAGCTGTAGCAGAAGGCAGACTTTTTGCAGACATTATGTAAAGGTATTGAAAGTTCCTACATTAAAGAATGTTTGCTAATTCTTCTTTCACAAGGAATTGTCTTTACTGATTACTAGTACCAGAACTACTACCACAGGTAAATTGGTGAAAGGTATATCACATACAGCAAGTATCAAAAGGGCTGAATTCAGGAATAAAAGTAGGTTTACATGGCATGTACTTCAGGATTTATAGCATAATTCTTTATTCAAGAAAGGGTCACTTTGCAATACAATAGTTGTTTCATTTATCTTGTGCTGAGTTACAATAGAGAATGGACTCAGAGTTGATTAAAAATTAAAATGCACTTTATTCAACATAATAGTAAAGCAGTGCTGCATAAATTGAACAGACTTTTCCATTTCTCTCATCACAGTTTGCTCTCTGGTTTCTTTTCACATGCTGATATTCTTAAATGCTGGACATTTTCTGAGAATTTAAATGTTAAGGATTAGAAAAGCTAATTGCTCCCACGGCTAATGGCCACTATTACATTGAGCATGACAGGAACATTCTTCTGCTTCATTTGATTCTCTGATATTCCCTTCCTGTACAGTCAGGAGGTTGCCTGCTATACTTATATGGTACAAAAGTACAATGAAAGTATTTCTTACTCCATAAATTTAATAGAAATATATGATAGAAATACAGTTTTCTTGCACAGAAATGTGTTGAGTCTCAGCACAGAAAAATTCCCAGAGCTGGACTTCACATGAGTTTATCCTTAATGCTAACAATAATGTTATTTGCAGCTAAAGAAGATCTCTACTTTTTTTGTCCTGAGATGAATTCTTAACATTTCAGAGTATAATCATAGTTACACAAGGTACAGCAAGTCATAGATAAGTAAGGATGCCAAATAAGACTACTTTCTCAGAGGATTAAGTAACCAGTGTAATTTCTCACATGTAAACTTCTCAAAAGTCCAGCTGATTTTTTTAGTCCTATTCTTACATTCAGGTTCATTGATAATCCTATGCATTTTAGGTAAGTAAAGCACTTAGGCATTTTCAACCACAACACATGTAAAGATCTAACATCTTGTTCTATTACATCCTTCTCTCTGGAAATGTGATTGCATTATCTTGAATATTGGTTAAAGTTTTTTCCTTGTCACAGTTTTCCTGAACTATTGTCAAATATTACCATCACATTTACTGCTTGTGCTATCTTGTTACATAAAGTAGCTTCCTGCCAGTAAGGAATTTCATGTGCCTTTGATTTTTGGATCACTTTACTTTCATAGTGCACTATCTACTTCCTAACTTCAGAATCTTCTTACTAAACATAATGTTTCACCATTTTCAGTTTTCTATTTTACATTGTTACTGATTTTTTATATATTCCATAAGAAATGAAGCTGTTAATTGATATTCATTTATTATTAATAATTATTTTTTATATAGAAAGGTTACTGTTAAGTTCTTTTATTGCTTTCCTGTGAGGCTCTTTATCACTAGAAACCATGACATGAAACAGTTATTTCCAGATAGAACTACTCAAAATAGATTACATTAAAATACCCTAAGGTCCCAGAATATTCATGGTTAGCCCTCTTTCTAGTTCCCCTTTCCCGAGGCCTTGGATTTCAGGTCAGCCGTGCAACAGTTTTTAAGGTCAAACTTGTTAGCTTATTATATGGAACTGTCTTCAAAGTGAAAAGGCCTGCAAATTACCCTTCTTCAGCATAGCTTCTCTTCCAAAAAATCCTTGTAAAGTCAGAACTTTACAACAGAGTGGAGGAGAAGAAAGGAATTGCATGTGACAGATCCCAATATCATCATTTAATGCACACAGTAACACAGTTCTGAAAATAATCAATAGCTACAAATATAGGTAAGACTAAGTATCAGAAAATAATAAAATTAGTCTAATTAGAGTCAGTGGGATACTGTAGATGACAAAACAACAAGCAAAAAACCCCAAACCCAATAACGTGGCTCTGTAAACATATTGGAGTCTCTCTCATCAATGTTTTGTGTAATTCTCATTCACGCATTATAAACTGCAAATTCAATCTTGAAGCCTCTCTACTTCTCATTCTTTTTGTGCTGAAGCTCATTTTCCATACATTTTTCTTACTCCCCCATGCAACTTCCTATTGTAAGGTACAACAAATTATGTTTTGGATCAACCTGTCTTTGCCTTGCCTCTGGGATTCTCTTGGATGGGCTTATTCTGCATTGTGCTTAAGCTTCTCACTCACTTTCACCTGTTCCTTTTCCAGCTTAGCAGCCTGTGTCATTTGGAAGGATTTCTCTCATTTATTTAGAGATATCTTCATGGGAATAAGGTAGGGCATAGATTATTAACTTTTTGTATATTTTCAAAATTTTGCATGTGGGCCATGGCTCTTGAGTCCATCTGCCTAATGGTTCCATTTTTCTGCCAAAGGCTTCATCTAAGGAAGCATTTCATTGTTTTATCCTCTTAATTAGGATCACAGTACTCATGAAGTCTTTGGCACTTTTTATGGTGACTGTTCAGAATTCGTGCTATTCATTTCTTAGCACTTCCACTTTTTTCCTCCTAAGAAACTAAACTTAACGGAATTTATTTTTAAGCTTTCCAAAGCCACGTTAACCTTCCCAAATTAATAAGCATATGTTCTCACTCAAAACCTTCTTAAATTCTCTGCCTGGGATAACTTAAAACTACAGCAGTATGAAATGGAATTTGCAGAGAGATCCGTGAATAGAAAGATCAGTGGAAGGCAATGTATACTGCATGGAGTGCTGCCATCTTTTGGTTATAACTAATTAGGATTGTTACAAGAGAACTGAAAATGTTTGACCAAGATGAATGTACTCTGAAAACATAATATGCAAGCTAAGTATTATTAAATAAAATTACCATTGTTATTAAAGTGACTACATTTTGTATTAATGACTCACTCTGAAACTTAAAATAATATGTCATTTCAGTTAGAGTCTCATTTTATTTATTTTAAAAAAAAACCTTTTGCTCTTTCAAAGATCTGGATAAGCAGAGCAAGGAAAGATTTATTCTCTTGTTGCAGAGGAAGTTAAAGCAGCATTTAAAGCACATAAAAATTACATTAGTTAATAATTTCTGCAAGTCCCCCTATTAAAATCAGCAGATTAAAAGATAATATTTTAGTACTCTTATCATAAGTAAACCTAATGTTACTTAGTGATTTGCAATTGTTTTCAGTATTTTAAAACCAAGAATCTCTCCTGAAAATATGACACATTTTGTTGTTGTGTTTTAGAGATTCTATACATTTACATAATCCCGTAGCAGAACAGTAGGCAGCCGTTTCCAGCTATTTTTAAGGTAACCAATAGTGATTGTTAACAACAACTAAAACAGAAATAATAATTCTTTTTAGGAAGAGTTCCAAGCAGTGTATTTTTACCTTTTTCTTTCCATATAAGGATGCAAATTTTTTTTTTCCTTCTGTGCATAATTTATTTGAATTAATGGTATATCCAAGATCCTCATCAGAGACATCTCTGAGAAAGCGACTATCATATAGTTAATTTTCTTATATATAATTTCCACAGATGAAAAGCTTTATGCATAGAGCATTTGTTTAGCTTTAGTAAAGCTTAGAAGTTGATGGAGTTGTTTTATTTTGAAGGAAGTGAACCAATCGCCCATGAGCAGAATATTCTTGATTTTTCATTCAAATCTTCAATTCTTATTTAAAATTAAATTTATTTACATTTCTGGATTCATGGCTAAGAGTAAAAACTTCAAAATGTGACATGACAGATGGGAAAGTCAATAGCCAGAGGAAGAGTTAAACCCAGGTCATTTCTCTGGAGACTTTTGAATATGCCAGTTTAAAAAATTAAGATTTTAATCAATCTGGAAATGCATATATGTGCTCTCAAATTTCTTTGCTTTTTCAATGTAGACTGACAGCTACAATCAAAAGAAAAAAACAAACAAACAAAAACCAAACTCTAACTCAAAACTTATTACCTTCCATAGCAGCTTTTTGTGTTGTTTTCTGTGCAAAGCAGGTGTTTACTGTGGCTAATACTCATTTATTCAAAGTGGTTTAATTACCTATTAAGAAAGCCAGTGAAACACCTTCTTGGCTCAGGCTGTTTCTTTGATGCATTTTACAAGCTTCCAGCTGATTTAGGTTTCCTTTTCTTATATAAGTATGTTTTCTTGGTGCAAAGACATTGGCCTTCACTCTTTCACATTGTGTATGTTTTGTCATTTTCTGGTTCTGCTGATGCAGTGATATGTTTTCTGTCAAATGCAGCTTACAGGCACATCACCCTGCTTGACAGGAACAGCAAGCTACAAGGATTTCCTGAGGAGAAACTTCCAGATGCAGTGTGTTAGATTTCTCATCTCTCAACTACATTAATTACATTATCTCCCTAAAACAACATTATAAATGAAATCATTCACTGAAAGTCTTACACATAGTCCAGCTGCCTGGACTTCTCTAATGTTTCTGTCATTTTTAAATAATTCACAGAAAGGCAACTGGGAGACTGCATACTCATTTTCTGCTCTCTCAATATATGTCAGTCATGGGTAAGAAAAGATTTTCAACTTGGCAGCTGTGGGGAGACAGAAGTTTACCAATTTCAAGTTTTCAAAAAATCTCAAGTCCAGTTTTCATAAAAAATAAAACTGGCTTAATAAAACCCAGAAAAATATTTTAAAATAGATTTTATTTATATATATATTAGCTCTTTTTATTTATTTTGAAGTTAGGCCATATTTTCACAAGCTTTATTATAACCAAGAACATGATGATTTTATCTTGTAAAAATAAAAGTTTTAAAAAAATATTATTTTTACATAGTCACACATCTCTGGAGGATGAAGCTGTCAAAAAAAAAAAAAAAGAAA
>JANIJG010009157.1:37789-56201 GCA_024611175.1 Megaceryle torquata | reverse complement strand
CGCACCCCGCGGCCGGCGAAGGGAGCCGTGCTGGGAACAGGTTGTTGGGAGCTCGCCGGGGGAGGAAGGGGCGGCTCTGAACACCAGCTGGCCAGATCTGGGCTCTGGGAAATGGAGAGGGAGCTGCTGCTTTTCCAGCCGGCGATGTGCTGAGAGCAAGGGCCAGCGAATTCGGGCAGGAGAGCTTCGCTCCGCAGCCACCTCCTCCCGGGAGCCCGCCCGCTCCCGGAGCTCTCCAAGTTCTAGCAGTTGCTAGCTCACCTTGGGCTTAAGCACAGCAAGTGGCACCTGCGGGAGTCCCGGTTTGCAGGGGTCGGGTGATTTACTTTATTTTAATTTATTTCTTTTTGCTCCTCTGCTTGAGTCTGAATCCTGAATACCAAAAAGTCTGCTTGAAAGCCTGGGAGAGCTTGAGAAAAGCCACGGTGGAGAGTTGGGTTTTGGATATATTGGACACAAAGTACTGCCACCGCTGCTCGGGAGATTCATATGGCTTGAAGGTAAGAGACGTCTTGATGCTTTCCTTCAAGAAATACAAATGTTGTGAATGTTCCAGAAAGGGAATAGAGGCAACAGTAGCTGCTGTAATCGCCACTGCCTAAGCAATGCAAATACAGACAGCGGAAAAAGAAAATGTTTGTCATTATACCAAATGATCCATTAAGCTGTTCTCCCAAATAGAGTGAGTGAATGGGAGTTCTCAAAATTGGAAAAATGCAGACTGTCTTAATTTTTTTCTGCTAAATCACTAACTGCAAGACAATAAATAATTGTTACTAAATGCTAAAGAGGAATTTAGAGTTGCTAAGAAGCTAGGATCTTTTTTTGGAGTTTGATGCTTAACATTGCTCTCACATAGACACAAAGGAAAGAGTGACAGGGAAGACTGGAGGAGGATGTGTAGATAGATAAAATGTAGGTACACTCCATTTCCCCCAAGAATTAAATTGTTCAGTCAAATTGTTTGAGGGAAAACACTTTTTTTTTTTTTTTTCCCCCTGCTTAAAACACTCTCTTTTTTTAGATATGTTAAAACTAGTTCCCCTTAAAATTTCCTTCTTGGCACCGGTCTTGAGGTTGAACAGCCTTTCCCAGGGAGGGACAGGACAGTCACCCCCTCCTGAAGAAGACCTGGAAGGAAATCTTTCAGAAATACTGTGATTCGATTTTGTGCAAGGTTTACAGTAACCTTCGAGGCATGGAGAAAGGCTGACTTGTTCCTCTTTGCATCTTAATATTTTCCTATCGCCTTTGATTATCATTTTCACCTGGCTTTTTTTAAAACCAGTGGAACCCAGGGATTTAGAGCAGGGAAGTGGACTTGAGGATTGCACTGGGTCCTATGCAGTGCTGAAGTATTTTTGTTCAAAGTTGTTGACTGTAGGTGGTTTCTACACAGATAACACAACCTCACATGTTAATTCTTAAGTGTCTCTCAGCCTGACTTTCCCACATGCAAAGCATGGAGCCATAGAGCTAACAGCATGTGGAGCATGAATCACTGTTCTTCAAAGTAGAGTTGAAAGTAAAAATGAAAAATCACTTGATTGTTTTATAAATAACCAGCCACCAGTTTATAATAAAACCGGTCAAAGAGGTGACACCTGCAATTCACTGCAGAATGGCGTGGGGTCTATTCCTTACACGCTCAGTATTTTCTGTAATTGTTCTTTAACCACACAGTGGTCTTAAGAATGCGTAATCCCGTGCTTAAGGGATTTTATTTCTTTTGAAGTAGAAGCCCATGAAATGCTTGTATCAATCTAGGAAAACACCCCAACACTCTTTTGACAATGTTTCCAACTCCATCAAAGAAGTGTAAATAGCGTTGTCTCTGTAGCTTGTTTCCATTGAACTTTTTCATACTGCTGAAATTCTGTTACATTAGAACCTTTAGTCTTTACCTTCCATACTTCTGAGCAGAGCTTTTACAGAAGTACCTTCACCTGACTGATGTGCTGTGTGATTCCCTCTGCTTACATAGACAGTGCACGGCCTGACAGGCAAATATGGTGGAGAGAAAAAGGGCAGACTTCAGATCTCCTGCCCATTTGAAATGGTAACGTCAGGAGGATAACTGTATGTCAGCAGAATTACAGAGATGTGAGTTTGGGCCCTGCCTTTTCCCTTAATATTTCTAAAGATAGCCACGGAGCAGTCACCTGACATGAATTTGGTGAATGGCCTTATGTGATGTGTCGCACAGCACCACATGCCACCCAAATGCATTTCATGCAGTTACACGCACATAAATCCATTGTGTAACACCTGCCGTGCCATTACAGTTGCATGTAACTTCCACGGACACGTGTATTGAGATTGCCCGTGTAGAAAAGGGCTTCACCTTGGTCTGCTCTGGCATTTAGAAAGCAAAAGCGCATCTTTCAGACTTTAGGGAGAAGCACGCGAGCCCCCAAGAGCCAGGTAAGGCTGGGTTACTAGTTAGTATGGGTTATATTGCAGCTAACATGGGTCGTATCCAGAAACAAACAGCTTCCTTTTTCCTTTACGTTTTGCTTCTGTGTCACTTTCACACTCTGCATGAAAGGCTAGCCACGATTTAGATCAGCTAAGTGGTCACACAGTGTCCATCATGCCCATCCTGAGACTGCTCCCACAACCGAGTCCCAAATCATCACAAAGCCCACTGAAATGAGTAGTTTCCACCCACATAAATCTGCAAAGTAAAGGTGATTTATATATACGCCCTCCTCTCACAAGAGAATCACAGCTTGCCATCCACTCACTCTGCATGCACTGCTTGTATGCAAGGCAGCAAGCACAGAGATTGCACTTTAATCTTTCCTGGCTTTGCTGAAGTATAGACACCCACCTGGGAAAAATACTCAGCTTTTCCTTTAATGGCACTTCATTGGTGCTGCAATGTGTTCCTCCTCACGGTCCCTCAGATGAGTAGAGTCAGCCTGGTATTACCGTTAGCAAAACCCCAAGGCACCAGTCAGTTGATAACACAAGTTGCAGACGTGTTGGAAAATGCAACTGGAACAGACCAGCAGTGTCCTGCAGCTAGGCTGGGAAGTCTGAACAACGGCACAGAGCAGTGAGGACCTGCGACTAAGATATGTCCCCTTAATCAAAAGAAAAGGCCTAACACATGAAGAACAATTTCCTGGGTATCATTCTTCTAAAATCCATCTTTTGTATTAAATCAGCAAATCTCCCCTCTCCCAGCCTCTGTTCCCTAGAACGTTGAAATTCAAGTTTGAGCTTATAATGCTTACATTTTGATTCCTCCCTCTCGGATAATAAATAACATTGGACATCATTATTTCCCCCATGTGAAAGAAGCTGTAGAATGAACTTCTAAGCCCTGTGCTCTATTTCTGTAAAGCATTTGCTTGCTTGTCTTTAACACCCTTGAACTAGACACCCTTTTTCTCCTGAGCAATACAAAACTGAGTTCCTCTAAAACAACAGCGAACTTTGAAAAAGACTTATCTTCAAATGCACAGGTATCTGTAGCTCTTCAGATACGAATTAAACGGATTTGCCTCATGAACCTTACAATACTTGCATAATAACTCTCTTCCGATTTCACTCTGTGCCCAAATTTCTTCTGAACACTTAGGGAATCTGGAGTGTTTTCTTCCTCACGTGCACATAGCTGGTATTTCAGTGTTGGTAATTTAAGGACAGGGAGTATATTCAAGTAATATGCAATTTAGCAGTAAAGCTTCTTGCCACAGAATGCCCGGATGCTAAACGTTCTTAAATGTTGCTGACCTAGGCTCAAGGGGTAATTTCAATTCCAAGGGAAAAAAGCCCACTGATCATTAATAAATGCATCGAAACCACACAGGCTCAGCAAGTATCTGAGACGCAAACAGCTGGATGAGGGGAGAGTACTTTCAAAAATATTCTACTTGCTCTGTTCTTACGCTCCTGCCCAGGCAATAGCTTTTGAAGAAAAGATACTGGGCTGATTGAACTTCAGCCTCTCAGGGTTATTTTTTTAAGGCTGCAGGATAAAATACAGCAGGCTAAACGTTAAAACATATTAAAGTCTGGAAAAAAGGGGGGAATGATTTTTAAAGATTTGTTTGGGATCTAGCTTCACTGTTTTCACAACTTTAATAAGTATATTTGCTTTGGCTAACTCTTTAGGAGCACGCGAAACTGATCAATTTGTGCCAGGGTGTTGCTAACCAGATTCTTTGGGAAAGGGGGAGGCAATTGTTTAAGTCCTGTCAGATGCATCATTCCTGGCGCTGTTACAAAACCAACCTATATTCAATCTAAAATGATTGCTAATAAGTATTAACTCCTCTACCAATTGTTCCGCTTCAATCATGTTTTCTCTTGCTGTCCTTCATCTGGATATTTTTAGCATTATGATTTTTATATATATATATATTTTTTTTTTTAAGATGTGACTCTGTGTTCAGTTGCTTCTTCTCTGTACATCCCTCCCAATTATCTTGGTGGGTATTTTTCTCTCTACCCTCTGAAACGGGTTTATTTCTGGTTTACTCTTCCCTGTTGGTTTCCATGTGGTTATGTGGGAGGCTGCACATTCTTTATCGAAGCAGAGAGCCATGATTAGTCCATTCAGAAAATGTAAATGCAGCCTTATGTGTTATGTAGCACTGGAGACGAAGAGATAGACTCTAAGGAGCAATAGAAGCAGTTGATAATAGAACACAGCGTTAAGCTCTGTAGGTAGGTCTGGATGGTCACAATGATGTCCACACTCGAAATGTCTGATGGAGCTAAATAAACATACTGAACCTGTGCACTGCTGTCTGGGGAAAGCTAATCAGAGTGCAATCCAGTCCTGCTGAAGTAAGTGAAATCTGCTGTGATTGTGCAGCCTTTGCAGTTAGCATTCATTTTGATTGGTATCTCCCTTTCTGTACGTGTTCCATTATTTATCCCAATTTGCAGACACTGTAGCCTCAGCTGTTTCCGTCTGAGATGTCCCAGGAGCTGGAAACACACTTACCAGTTGATAAATACATGTATTTGATTTTGCTCACTGCTTCAGGTTGCCAACTGCTAACGCTGGGGATGCATCAGCAAAATCAACACTATTGAGAATGCGCTGCGCAATTTGCAGCTTTACAGAAAAATCAACTCTTCACCAGCATCTCAGGTTTTTGAATCATGCTCCCCTGAATGCTGCAGCTGAGACAGTATATTCACAAAAGGTAAATCCATTACCTAATATATTACACCTTACAAATTACTTGTCTAAACTCAATCCTCACCCCAAACATTGTTGAGATATCTCAGGCAACGTGGAGTTTTAGCAAAATAAGGTTCTGTCTAAAACAAGCACTCTTCTGGCATCCAGTTATCTCTGTAGTTCGAGCTTTTACGGATTTGTATGACAAGTTGAGAAGAATGTGATGATTACCTACGGGACTGCTGAAGCTGGAAGTTAAGATTTCTAACCTTTTGATGCATTTTCTCTGGTGGCCACTCCTGGCAAGAAGAGCTTTGAGTTCCAGCATTAGCTGCGTGCTGGGGAATCCAGCGCTCTCCCCCATCAGAGAGAACAGGGTGCTCCCAGCCCGCCTGCTTTCCTTTAGACATTTATACACAGATTTCAGAGCCCAATTTTAGTCATTTGTGCTTGAAAAGCTACAATTATAAAGACCTTATTAATATAAAAAGCATTAAAAATAGAAACCACACACACACGCCCTGTATATAATAAACCAGTAAGAACCACCTTGGTCACACAGTACCTGACTCAGTTCTGCCCCCCATGAGGTTATGGATGCTCTAACATGCATCTGATTGTGCAGGAATACTTTGGTATATAGTGAACATCCTAGGAATGCGTAAGCTCCTTATCTGTGCTTTCTTAATGGCAAACTGACAGTAAGAATTAGAGAGTTTTGATTGTCTAACTAGGGAATCAAAAAGTCAACCTCAGAATCTCCATGCTAGTAAAGACTCCTACATGTCCTTATTAGTGGTTTGTTTTCACTGGTAAAGCATGTATCTCAAGCTGATCGTAGCCTATGACGGGGTCTAGACCTTCCCCAGAGGAACAGGAGGTGGTTATTACATTACAAACTGCACACAAAGCTACTGGTGAACTTTAGGCTTCCCTGGTCCTTCCTCTCTAGAAAACTAGGCTAAAAGGCCCATCTTTTCCTCACGTTTTGCAATTGGTTGTAAGGTAGGCGTTAGCATTTTCAAGGATAGCCCAGGGACAACCAGTAGAGATGGCGTTGCTAGGTGGAAGGGATCTATTGGATCTAATGGATCTGTGTCCAGATCAAAGACAAGAAGCGAGAGTAAGCAAGAGCACGTTTGGTCGCGTGTGGTTTCCATCCACAGCACTGGCTGGTAGCCTGGCTATAGCTCAAAGTGTCTGCACTGCACTTGGAAGAAGCTGAGCTGAGATCGTCTCTTAAGTACAGGGCTTCCTTCCTATTTGTTAACGAGCAGTGAGCACTGGAGTTATGCCTATAGCTAATTTTGAGCACGGATCATACGAGAGTAGCTGATGCATTTAAACTGCAAGGCAGGCATCCTCTCCAGGGCTCCCCTGGGAACGGGGTCAGGCTCTTGGGGGGGTACTGAACTAGCAGCACATAGCTCACTGCCTTTAATAAAACAACTGCAGCTTTACACAACTGTGCATTACCAAGGGTTGCGTTTTAGTCACAGAAAGTCTTCCCCAGACATGTCCTGGCCCCCCATGTGCTAGAGGGGGGATCGAGTACTTTGCAGGTTAAGATATCACACTGAGAATCACAGTGAATGCATCATAGTGAGAGCTCAGTTGGCCAGGATGTCTTTTCGAGCAAGATCTGAAGATACTGGGAAAAATTTAGTATCCTTCTGCAAAAGCAATCATGAAAGGAAAGCAGATAAGGTGGGAAGAGGCAGCAGTCTTAAAACATCTTATTCTGATACCCCAGATCACAACACTGGTTCTGGAGAGCCATAAAAACTAGGGCTAGCTGAAAACTTCCTGGCCAAAACTATTTCCACTGAAAGTTGAACTGAATCAACATTTTGCAGAATATAACTGCTTTTCTGTTTTTCACAAGCTGTCAGTCTGTCTTTCTCCCCGATATGCATTCAGAAGTTTCTTCACTAACATTTTGTTTAGCTGAAAAAAGTTTAGAGCTCTGACTGAGGTTAATGTTCCTAGAAGAGAGATCATTTCTGTCACTGGCATTTTACCATTCCCAGGTTCCACACCACCAGTAATGTCCAGATATTCTTTCTAGAGTACAAGCAGCAGATGCATTCCCTTTGAAAAATGTTTACTAATAAAAGGAGAAATCTATGCAATGACAATGTGCAATTATTCCTTATGTAGGAGGATGCTTGTCTACGTGTGATGTCTATTTCTTTGCACTTTCCTTTGTCATCCTTTCCAAGTCTTATTTTTATTTATTTGTAGATTTTATTTTTTTTCCCCTCAGTGTGAAGGAAGAATCAATTAGGAAGTTAAGACAAAACAGAAAATGACAAAAAGGGATAATAACGAAGTTAAAATCCTTTGGGGCTACATTTTGCAATTCAGTTTGCTGTTGTATTTCTGATTCAGAAGGCCTCAAAACCATACCCACCAAACCTTAGTGTAAGAGACATTGTTAGCAGAGACAATAAGCATACTTCAGAAAAAGAACATAAAGAAAAAGAACATGCAAAGGAAATGTTCGAGTAAAGCAGTTGCTAAGTATGTGCAGGAGATAGTGCAGTAACTTCGATGTTTCTCTCAGCAGAAGGGGTTTCTCCACCCCAAAGATGTTATTCTGAAGACGTGCTTATTGTGTCACAGCACCCTGACCACTAAGAACGTCTCTGATTTTGATGCGAGTGAAATACTGAAGTCATAGGCAACAACGGCCAGCCATGATTACTTAGCAAATGACATCACCTAGAGGGGAGGGTTTTTTTACCCACCCCCCCACAGGGAAAGAAGGGAACTTGTGTCTGCAGGATGAGCATATAAAAAACCCCATCTCTGCAGTTACAGTGCACAGCTTCTAGGAAGACAAAGGCCAGTGCCTGCTGGAGGCTTTTCTTAGACTTCTGCTTTGTGTCACCTTCAGCAGCTAGGGCACCTGTGTTCATGCACATTTTCCTTTTAGTCTTCTGCACCCTCTTATTTATACGGCCAATGAGTTAATCAGCCACTGAAGATAGCACTGGATTTAGCCCTGCCTTAACTTTCACAATAACTTGTGCCTAGCGCTCCATAATTAAAAACATTAGTGCTCCTTGTAACATTGCATCTGAAAGAGTATCTGCTGCCTGCCAAATAGGGAGAAAATGTTCCTGACTTTGTGGAGCCCTGCTAATGACTTTGTGGATTAAAGGAATATGGAAATAATATGGAATTCATAACTAAAGCAGGTCCAGATTACTGGATTTAGGAGTTCATTACAGACGTTGTAGGCAGTGGCTGCACTTAAAAGCCTCAGATAAAATGAAGTATTCACCGTATTAGGTGCTAGATGTGCACCCGGCAGGAAACGGGTCCTACCAGCCAGAGCTTGTACTTCTTCACAGCTCTTGCAGTTGCAGGCTCTTTCTGACTACACCTGACAACTGAGCCCAGAGAAATTCGACTGGGGGAGCTGTCAGTGCGAACACCACTCATCGATACTCTGCACCGCTTCCACTTGTAGCCTCCGCCAGTAATCCAGCGGGTTACTGGGCTGCAGGCCAAGGGTGCTGGGTCCGATGCTGGGCTGATCGATCCCGTGAGCGAGCCAAGCCACCGCTCACATCCAAAACCGCGCGGTGTCTGCACAGAGGGACGCTGGAGCCGCTCCCAGGGGGCCTGGGTATTGCTGCGATATAAACAGCAACGGTAACTGCTTCTCCTTTCTTCTCCCCTCTCCTGCTGCCCTTTAGTGAGCTTAGTTTACAAACTTTTCAGGGTAAAATGGCCGTGTTTTGTATACTAAAGCCTCCTGTATACCAGCACCTCGCAGCAGGCTGCAAGTTTCACTGGCAGTGAACAAGTCTAGCAGGCAAAACTTCGGGGAGCAGCTGGGGAGTGTGCGAAGTGATCCCTGGGCTAAGAGCTGGAGAAGCACAGGCAAAAGCAGAGGGCTCCGCGAGCGCAGATGCTGGGTGGCTACAGTGGGAGCACAACGCAGAGCTCGACTCGGGCGACTCCGGTGAGGGATTCGACAGTGAGTCAGGCGGGGACGACATCGACGGCGTATAGGGGTTATCTGATCACATATGACACGTCTTGTCACATTGCATCTTTCATTAGCTCAGCCAAGAGGCTGGGGGGAAAAAGAGGCCTGGCTCCTGTTTAGTCTGCTTCCCTGCTGTATGGTCAAAGGGGAGTGGCTGGCTTCAGGTCCCCCAGGGAAAAGAGGGGTGTGAGTGAAGAGTCACTGCACCATCATCACAGGAGGACATGCCTGCAAATTTCCCCAGCCTCTGAAATGTGAATGACACCAGGAAATGGGTCCTATCAAGGGTCTCAACGTTTGAAACGTTGCACGTGGCTCTCTCATATACCTGCTTGAGACCCAAATAGATGTGCACCAAATAGATGCTACCTCTGCTACACAAGCTCAGGGCCAGACCCATCTGAAATCGTGACAGAAATTCCTATTGCAAAGAAAATCACGTCTAGGAGCAGTAATTCTTCCAAGAACATAAGCTTTTGTATCACAATAAGTAAGAGTGAAAAAGATCTGCACAGTGAATTTCTGCCTCCATGGGTAGACCAAACTGAACAAAGAGGGGACACAACGATGCAACAGCATTAGAGCGGAAAGACAAACCAGAGAGGAAACATACATTGCATATACAAAAGGTAATGATCTGCTAGAAGACATTCAGGAAGGTTAGATCGAGAAGTTCTGACAAACACTTGTCATAGAATGACCATGGTGCAGAGCTTGAACCATGGGACTCTCCAAGTTCTTGCCAGGCCACGATTATGGCCACAACAGACACTGATTTAGAGAAGCTGATGATCCAGCCCAAGTCCTCCATGGCTGGATGCCCACTCCGTGAGAGAAGATGTACAAGGATAGATCCAGAACTAGAGATTTGTTGTTGTTCTAGTCACATTTTGCCTGTAGAGATGACAGAGGTGGGTGCTGGAAGCCAGGATTTAAGCTGAACAGTGGAGCTGATTTGGGTCAGGGATTAAATGATTAAAGATCGTTAGGATTTGGAGGAGCACTGGGCTGATGTTTATAGGAGGAATCCACAGAGCTTCCTCACCTCCCCTCTGCCTCCAGCAGCCTGTGTTCGTACTCATCTGCCACGAGGGATGGGACAGTAATTCATCTGATCTTTACTTGAAGTTTCACATACAGGAAAGTGGCACTTAGAGCAAGGAGGAGGCACATGCATATTGTGCTGACTGACACATCCTTGCCAAATCTTCTACAAAGAATCTATTAAAAGGGACTTCAAGGCAAATATTAGTCATACGTGGTTTGGGGCAAACACCCACAAAATCTAAGAAAAAGAGAGGGAAGGGGAGGGATAGAGGAGAGAGCTCTCCTTTCCTCTGGAATTCACTTCTTTTGGCAAACATTTTTGCAAACAAGCTTAGTAACAGAGGTGGCAATGAAAAGAGCAGATGTCAAATGAATGTTCAATGACATAAGTGGAAGGCAAATATTTGATCTCCTCAATCTGAATTATTATTATTTACTTTTAATAAAGTATGGCTGAAGGACTGAGAGCTAAAATATCCTTGTGCTAGGTGCTGCATAAACACAGGAAGTCTGACTGGAGGGGGAAAAAGGGTTTATTCAACTAAGGTATTAACATAATCTATTTCTGCAATCAAATTAAGTTACCCACTTCAAATGCTAAGCACCGAAATGTACTGTGAGCATCAAACAGATAACAAACAAATTAAAAAAATCCTTAACCATGTGCCACATTTTAACTAAGAAGTCAATATTTTATTCAGGTTTCAGCTGCCTCTATACATAACCACTGGAGATGGGAGTCAAGAGATTCAGCCTTTTCAGTTCTTCAAATATAATACTATTAACTCTACTACCACTTAAGGGTAATTTGCAGATCTTGGTGGATGATCTCAAACACACACTAAACTCTAGAAGAAGATAGATCGCCAGTATCACAAGGCTGGAAATTTATCAGATTAGTCAGAGGCTCAGATTTAGTCAGAGAGATTTGGCATCAGGATACATACAAAAATAATTAAGAAAAAAATGGGCTTTTGTACAGAAGGGGACGTTAGGTCTATAGCATCACAATACTGAATATGAACTAATGGCTTACTAGTCAGAAGAGCCGTCTCCGCCAGCAGCCATCTCCCTGTGAGAGCGCAGGGCGAGGTGATGTGCAAGACCTACACTATTAATTCACAATCTCATCTGCAGCTGTTACAGATTTCATTAGATCCTGCAGTGCAAGATCTGATTGTTTCCACAATTTGTTTCCTAAATGAGCCTAACAGAGGACTTGGGAATGGGTCTTCAAGAAATAAATCCTCACCTTTAGACACTGAAAATCAAATCTGTGTAATAGTTCTGAGATGCTTTTTACAAGACCCTTGTCTGCCCACCCTTTCTACCAAGCTGAGAACTGTTTAAGTGGGCTGCATTTGGAGTAGCTCCAGCTTGCAAAATTCTTAATCTGACAAATGTTCAAAAGATTAAAGCTTGCCCTGTACCCACATATTCTTAAGGAGGGGTATGAATCAATGGCTCTACTCCATCAGACTGCCAGGACTCTTCTGAATTACAGATGGGTAGAGGGAGTAACAGGGGTTTTCTAGAAGGAGAATATTGCTGGAGGAAGCTGCTCATACCCAGTTCCCCTCTAGAAGGAGAACAAGGGATTTGCAGTGTAAACTGCCCTTCTAAGTCTGAGATGACTGGCTGTGCATGTCAGGACCCCTTTGCAGGGCTCTAGCAATGAGACCACGCACTCCAACAGCTGCTGTTAGGACTTGCAAAACAACCTGGCAAGCCTTTAATTAAGGGTGAGATTTTCAAAGGACATGAAAGCTGGAGGTGATCAATTCCCAGTGAAATCCAGCCTTAGAACATCCTTCTCCAAATGGTCCAGACTCATGCGTGTGCTGGTTTTCAAACAGGGAGGGCAGTAACACTCTCCATTCCCTTTGTGCCACTTCTGCCTCTACCACAGCAGTCCTAGGAAATGTTTTGCTCCATCAGCACTGTACCCAGGGATAATAGACAAGTGCTCTGGGGAAAAGAAAAACTTCTTCCCTCTCCCCCCTGCAGTGAGTTTTCAAGCCTGGGTGAGAATTCATGGCATCATAGGGAAAGAGGGATGATGAATGCACTAATACCACAACTGGAGAATGGAGAAAGCTGGTAACTTCTTGAAGTCAAAAGCGTCAGAGCATCTGCATTAAAACCAGGAATCAACCTTACAGGTCATGAGCTACAAGGTGGCTGCAGTGAGATCATCCTGTCACCCGCTCCCCCAGGGAGGAAACTGCTCCTTGAGGAAGGAGCTCAGGCTGCTGTGGTTCTCTCCACCCTCTGTCCCCGTGCTGCTGGTTGGGGAGGTGGTTGGTTATTCACACTACAGAACTAGCACGGAGAGCTCTGACCAGTGCAGTTATTGGGAAGAAAAGCACTAGGAACAGACAATACTGTGGCATCAGCAAGAATTGTTTGAGTCAGCGACTCGAATGCCGATGTGGCCGGAGCACAGCGGATATGAACCCCATGCTAACAGGGGGAAGTGCTGAGATTAGGAAGGTTGCACAGTGCTGAAGTTAAGAGTTCAGCCCCTCCCCAACAGAAACAGCCTTGTCAGAAGAATCTTTGTCTTGAATTCCTGTACCTCTATGTGCAGAGGTAACTAAGACTACTGCTTGTATTCTCTGCTTATTACTTGAGACTTACTACTAAGAAAGGGGCAAGGAGTGTAGGAAGTTCAGTTTGCCCCGTATTGCCTTTTGAAGAGATACAGTCAGTGCTCAAAACTGCTTTGAAAGAAATTACTGCCAGGACCCCATCGGTCACAACTGCTGTACTTACATGTACTACTCTGCTGGGGGGGCAGGTTGATTTAAAGCCACCAGGACTTGGCTGATACACTGAACACAACGGGCCAATTCTGCAGCATCAGATGCTGAGGCAGCTGCCCAGGATTTTTCATCAGCATTAGCAACAAGTTCTCAGATCAATCTGCAATGTTTTCCTAATTCCTGTCCTTTCCTCCTCCTCCTCAATGCCTGCAGACCTGTCCCCTGCATAGAACCGAATGGGAAGAAGTTCTTTCTGCCAGCTGTTAGACACCATCCTTGCTCTCCAGTGAGCCATGACCAGAATTCACAGAATACATTATCAGTCCTGGGCTTACATGCTAACAATAGTGAAACTACTCCAGCAGTTGCTTTCCTTTGCACAGCACTCCTTAAGGGGGAAACAAAACAACTCCTCAAAAAAACCCCCACAACTTTCCTCTTCTCTTTCTCTTCCACCACCTCTCTGCTGCTACAGAGTATGTTATTGCCCTTGATTAGAATGCCTGTTGCATTCTCAGCGGAGTCCAGTAAATAGCATTGAGAAGCATCTGCAGGACAGAAAAGATGTCAGTTTGACAGCTTTCCTGTGGCCGATTGATTCCAAAGTTTCAGAGGCAAACGGCAGTGTTCGGGGAGGCACTGTACTGTGCAAATTTCACTTAGACCTTGATTTCTGTGGAACAGAAATGCCTTTGGAGCAAATCTGTCTCTAAGCACCTTTCTGAGGCAGGGCTAGGTTAGACTTTCAGTGACCCGACAGGTATGTCTGGGTAGCAGCACTTAGAAGGAAGGAGGCAATTCAGCAAGAACTGCACGTAAGAAACACCTCGGGAAAGGGAGGCAGACACTGTTCTGAAGCAGCTGTGGAAACATCTGCCATCAGGATGTTGCTGCTGGTGGCTTTGGCCGTTGTTTTCCCATTAGCTCTACGGGTTCAGTCACTGAGGCATCCCGACAGGAGTCCTGAGCAGTGTTGCAGTGTCTGGGGTCCATAGCAAAGCGTGCCCCCTGAAAGCATGAACAGCCAGCTCCCCACATCCCCCCCAGCACTGCCCGCCCAGGGGAGGTGCCGCTCGGCCACTACAGCAGGGAGCAGCTCCCACAGCTGCACCCCTCAGCTCCTACGCTCACCTGCCTGCCCCAGGCTGAACTCCAGACTTCATCTTCAATGTGCTACATCCAGGGCAAAACTGGAGGCAATTTCCTACTGGCTTATAAAGCAGCAAAAGCTGACTGCATGTTTTGGCAGCCAGGCCCAGCTGAGCTCCAAAGGCCACAAGTCTTTACCAGACAGAAGCCAGATGCTGCAGTGACACACAGCACAGTGTCTCTTAGACACTGGTGCTACTTCAGCATCAGGCCAGTGAATATTTTATACCCGAGGGTGTTTGCAAGCAGAGTGAAAACCAAAAAGATTGTTAACACCTTTGCTATTTCTGAGAGAAAAAGGAAGACTCTTGCACTGAGTCAGGGCACCTCTGATCTAGCACAGAGCAAAGAGCAGAGGGCAGACCCAGGATACTATTCAAATACAGACGAGCTGTCGGTACAAGTTTCTGCTTGAGCCTTTCACCCCCTGCTTCCCAGTGAGCTGTCTAGTACATCTATCTCCATACGACAGCGTAAACTCTGCTTCTCTGCTTCACACCCATTCCATGTTTCAAATCTTGCCAGAAAGACAAAAGGTTTTGCTGCTGCCAGTTGTGAACATCACACATCTGCCAGGGAGATGTCGTGCTTGTTTGCCACAAATGCAATTAGATGATCAATCACGAGGAGCCAAGGAGAAATACCAGCATTACACACAAATGCACTTTTGTTTAAAATGTGTTTGGTCTCTGAAAAGGCCGAGGGGTCCACTACACATGTTCACCTGGTCCGATGGAAGTGGAAGGCAGCAGAGATGCTCCAAGCGATTCAGTCAGGCTGCTGCACTGCTGGCATCAGGCACAGGGCTGCAACCTTGCTGCTCTGTCCTGCCCTTCACCTCTCTGTAAATCCATATCTGGATTAGCTCAGCTATACTAAAAAAAAAAAATAATTATTGTGTGGACGCTGTATGAGAATTAAAGTGGCTTTACTGCCGTTAATTCACAAAGGAATCTGTTCCATTTCAGGACTCTACCCACATCTGCACCCAAAGTCACAGCTGAAACTAAGAGTCTGCTTAGTCTCTGGCAGTGTGTACGGGGAGAGCGAGCTCCACAGGGCCCCACACGGGCAGTGTGTAGCAAGGTGCCCATTGCACTACCTGCTCTCTGTGTTTGCGAGCCCTTCTCTCTGCCTCCCCGGGAGGACGCAGTGCCCGGACAAGTGTGGTACAAAGCACTCTCTTGGTGAGTCAGCTCTTTTAGATGCTTCTTTCTTCTCTACTGAGAAGCTGTCAGCAGTAAAATAGTAAGTGCTGCTTCAAGAAGTACTGAAAGACTTCACAAGACACTCAATGCCCACCATGATGCTTCCACATGACCCCAGTTCTTGGGTCGTGGAAAAGTCAAGGCTATTTTGAGGACTGCAAAACTCAAACTCTCAAAAGTTAGGAATTAACAGAGTTGCCCATGTTATTGTAGTTTTGTACTATATGGATGCGTCCTAAATACAGCCTTTAATTTCATGGTCACCTTTTGCACTGTGCTTTAGTTTCCCTGTTTCATTAAAAGTATTTTGAACTTTTTTTGCTTTTTCTAAAAATAGAAGCACCAAACCTTTTCATTTGTACAACGATCAAGCAGGCTTTTAACTTTCCACATGATGATCCTCATGAAAAGACAGAAATTATTGCTGTAAAAACAGTTCTACTGAAAGGAAAACAAAAAAATTTGCGGAAGGAAATGAAAGAGAATTTTTCCTCACTTTATCCAGGGCTTTCTACAGCCTCGCTAACACCCATCCAGGAAATGCTCGCTAGATGGACACGAGAGATTTGCTGCACACACTTCCTCCAACTCCACCATCAAGTTGCAGTGCCTGTGAAATGAGCAGGGAGAGAACGGCTGGGTACCTAGCGTGGCCTTTTCTCCATAAAGCACAACTGTGTTTTCTGAACTGCAGTCAGAGCTCAGAAAGAGCCAGAATAGGACCAAAGGGCTGATCGTGCACCTATCAAATCATTCCACTCCTTTTATAGTTTTAAGACACTTTTCCATGTTCTTGCCTTCCCCCCCACCCTGCATTTTATGCATGTTTCTGCCTTCTCTAGATCATTTTGCATTATCAAAGGGCACCGAGAGAAAAGAAAAAAACCTGTTGCTGCATTTAGCATTGATTTTTCCCCTTCACTCTGAGTCACATAAGCTAACATTTAATTAATTTCTGACACTTTGACAGTTTCTAAGAAGACATTTGTAGAGCTATCAAGTGCTGCTGATAGCACTGTCAGACAGACACTTTTTGAATTATCAGCTATTAAGGACCCATATGCAACAAATTTCCAAGGATTATTATACAAATTGTTCTTTGAATGAGAAAAGCACACAAAAGCTCAGTGAAACATAAAGCAGCCATTGTTCCCAGGTGAATTTGATATTTGCAAATGTTTTGCTACTTTGATCACTTACAGAGTTTAATAAATCAAATTCACTTTGTATTTTATTAAGAAAATTAAAAGGCCTGTTTGGGAATGTCTGAGAAGATGGCCGGATTTTCAACTCACAGTGGTCTGTATGGAGATGCAGCTTGAGAAACAGGGAATACCTGATTTTAGGAAGTGCTGAGCAGTGAATGAGGTCTCTCCGAGATCTCTCACACCAGAAACCCCCAAACTAAAGCAGCCAGAATCTCCAGTTACTTTTAAACAGCGCCTAGCTTTGCTCTTTGATCACGCCCTCTGACATGTCACCATTTCTTGATGTAGTGACTACTTCAGGTCCAGATCTCGATAATTTGCTTTTAACCACAGAGGCAAAGCCAGCAAGGGGCTGCACTGATTGACACGGATTCATGCCCGTCCAGAGACCCTCCACACCTGTGACAACTCTGGCTTTGCTATACTATACTAACTTACCAGTTAACAAAGAAGCTTTTTGTCAACAAATGGGCCAGGGCTGTATTCCACCTTGCTCACTAGCCCAGCTATGACTTGCCATTAGCATTCATATGCCAGAGCTGTGTTAGCACAAGCGGACTGCTCCGCTTGCTGGTCCTTGGAACATCTGCCATCAGCAGTTCCGGTGAGCTCAGGAAGCCAATTATAAAGGGACGTGTAGGTATCTGACCATCAGTTCAGCCTCCCCTCTGGGTCTTCCTCACACTTCCAGACAGCCAACCATTTGCACACAGGAATTGAGGGTAAGGGGAACAGGCTCCGGAGAATCCCAAGAGTGAGGCAGCACACATGTAATTGTATTATTTTACATGCCAGCCTTTGACTGTCTTTTCAACATCTTTGCATCAGGGTGGAGCTGGGACCTGGCACTTTTACCTCCATGGATCCCCTAAACTTCTCTTGGTACAACGGTGACATCGGTGAAAGGAACTGGAGCAAGCCCCTCAACGAGTCCAATGCAGACCAGAAGCCTCAGTATAACTACTATGCCATGCTGCTCACCCTCCTCATCTTTGTCATTGTTTTTGGCAACGTGCTGGTGTGTATGGCAGTGTCCAGGGAAAAAGCCCTTCAGACTACCACTAATTACCTGATCGTGAGCTTGGCAGTGGCAGATCTCTTGGTAGCAACTCTGGTCATGCCTTGGGTGGTCTATCTGGAGGTAGGTAACCCAGTTTTCTTTTGCAATACTGAATGTTTGCGGTGAATAAGTGGAGGGGGAAGGTTTAGCAGCCTTGACAACAGCTACTTCGAGACCTCCTGAATTTCCCAGAAGAGTGGTTTTCATTCCAATTGGTCAGATTTTTCTAGGAAATGGACACGATCGCTGACTTGAAAATACACTGCTACTCGCAGGCCTAAATTACCATCCATTTGCACTGAAAATCTGGCCTTTAAATAGATGGGTTAAGAGCAAAAGGACCGCAATTTTGTTTTCAAAACTACAACGATGAACTATTCATTGGCAAGCAGAGGAGGAGTCCGCAACAACAGTGCGGCTGTCACACTAACAAACTGCATCAAGCTTTCATCAAAACCCTATTTCCGAACAACTCCAACAGTGTCCGAGTTTAGCCCGAATCCATGGCTAAACTACAACAGTTTCCTATCACCTGATAACCCCTCCCCAGCCAGGAAAGGGGATCTGGAAAGGAGAGGAGACCTACAGGTTGAAATGAAAACAGATGTAATGAAACAGCAAAACTATTAAGAGTACTGATGCCACTATAAAGCATATAAATATACTCAGCCCAGGGAGTGTACGGCGGTCACGACAAAGGGGAAGGCAGTCCTCGGGAGCAGAGTGCTGAGCAAGTCCCTCCAGGCACAGGGAGAAACAAGATGAGAAGGAACAGAAGGAACTACAGCCTTAGCAAACTGCCCCCTTTATACTGAGCATGACCTTT
>JANIJG010009157.1:0-36373 GCA_024611175.1 Megaceryle torquata | reverse complement strand
AATTACATATAAATATATATAATTACTTTTTTAAAGGCTCTGGGTGACAAGCTCAGACAAAAAGTGAGTATCAAATGGAAATCCTTTTAAAAATCAGCCTTAGTGCCAACCTTCTACCTCCAAACTTCTGAGATTTCTCCTATGTAAATGAAAGCAATAAGAGCATCTCCCATAAACTCAGAACTGTGTCTTCAGGAAACTGATTTTGCAGAGGCTTATGTCTGACTGGAAACCTTTGCCTTTGGACAAATTCTCATCAAAGTTACTGATGTAACTGTCTCTTAAGTGCTTTTTTAATCACTGAGCATTCATCTGTCACTCAAGGTTCAATGCAGTCATTCTTTCTTCCTTCTTTATGCTGCCTATGGTTATGTATATCAGAGCAGAAATAACTGAAGAATAGATATCTTATTCATTCTATTTTCAAATGCAGTAGGACTCTCTATTTTTGTTAGAGGGAAATATACTTTTTTCATCACATGTCAAATACAGCAGTCCTAATAATTGCTATTGAACTTAATTGGCAAAGTTCAGTTTCAATAGCAAGATAAGTGAAGAGAAAAAGGCTACTAGTAACTGGAATTGTTATCATTAATTCTTTGTCTTTATCATAACACAGTGTGTGTCAAAGAATTTTCACTCTGAATTAAATTCATTTTGTTTGAAAAAAAAAAAAAAAGACAACCAACAAAATGAGGAATTTCTCTGATGATTTTGTAAACTGAGAATGAAGAAAAGCTCCTGGTTCTCTACTGCTGATCTTTACTAGGTATAATTGGGGAAAAAAAATCTACTAAAAAAAGCTGTAATTACAAGGTGCTCAGGATAAAAAAAAAATAAATTATTTCCTTCCTAATACTTTGCAATGCTTCAGAGACCTGTTTAAGCTCCTACACAGTTGACTCTGACTTTCAGGATACTCATGTTCATGTCACTGGAACAGGAACCCAGGCGTTTCCTCTTTGGGCTGCCCAACTCAATACAGAGTAGCAGGATGGCATCAGGAAGCAGAGAAATCACAGCAGCCCTCGGGGGAATGCTCTAAAGAATGCTTTGGATGGAGCAGAGTATCTCCTCTGTGGCCGTGCCATCACTTAAGACCTTTAGACCAGACAGGACAAAGTCCTCGAAGGCACGTGACAGCAAACAATCCTGCTTGGCCCCGTGTGTGTCTGATTGCACGTGGCCTGATTGCAGCTGGAACGTCTGGAGACAAAGGTTTGATCCCTCTTGAACCAGCAGAACTCCAGCTACCAGCAACCACCCTTTGTGCAGAATTCTCCCTTTAGACCCCCTCAGCAGCATACCCTCGCAGTGAGTTCTTTTACTGATTGAATTCTCTCTCTTTGCAGGTGGTTGGTGAGTGGAGGTTTAGTAGGATCCACTGTGATATCTTTGTAACCCTTGATGTTATGATGTGCACTGCCAGTATCCTCAACCTCTGTGCCATCAGCATTGACAGGTGAGAGCTCCATGGCAGCAAGCATGCCGAATCCACGGTAGCAAGTCACAGCCATCTTCATACAGGCTAATTTACCTGTGACTCAGACACTTGAAAATGGTGAGAGCTACTGTTGAAGAGCAATTTAGAGGACCTAATGAGGTCTGAGCAGGGTTTCCATGAAAAGCAGATACAGAAACACTGATCTTGAGAATGTAAATGGAATCATCTGCATATGTCCCCATTACTTCAGCCCTTGTGCTTATGTACACGAGTGGGGGAGCAGATGTCAGTGGGAAGGGAGTAGCTTAGAGAGGGGGGAAAAAAAAAAATAAAAAAAAAAATAAATTGCTATGCTGAGCTGACCCCAGCTGCACACCTGCCCAAGCGGGCAAGGCTGGTATCTCAGAGACTTGGGAAACCTGACCCACCCTGTACTCTCCTTCTGGACCAGGCTTTCAGATGCAGTCACAAGGTGCCACTTGCCCCAGTTTGCCAGCGCCGCAGCGTAACGAGGGCCGGGTTTGTGTCTCCCCGCAGGTACACAGCGGTAGCCATGCCAATGCTGTACAACACCCGCTACAGCTCGAAGCGCAGGGTCACGGTCATGATTTCTGTGGTCTGGGTGCTCTCATTTGCCATCTCCTGCCCACTCCTCTTTGGCCTCAACAACACAGGTGAGTGTGATGGCAACTGCAGCTGGCTATTGGCATCCTCCTGGCCTTACTGGCTCCCCAGACAGTCTTCTGCTACACTCAGGAATAAACATGGGGATCGGGCTGAGGTGCATTGGGATGTATCCATCCCTGTTTCAGCTGTCCTGTCATCATCCCAGACTACTCCTGTCAGCTGCTTTTGTGTCTGTTTCATCTCTTGTTCCAGACCAGTGTTTTAGAAACATCAGAACTGAGGCTGTGTAGAAGTTTACACAACACTCGTCCACGTTACACTAATATTTGTCCGCTACAAAATCAACATCCCTCTTTTATCAAAACGTGTGAAAAGGAAAGTCACAGGAAAACCAGCTTCACTGAGACAGCAAGACCTGGCTGTTCAGCCATCAGTTTGATAGGAAGACAGGACTTGGCAGCATGGGATCCCCAGGCTTTTAGTTATAAGGCAAGCAATAGCCAGGGACTCTGTGACTCCCTGTGACCCAAGCAGAGTGCGCCGTTCTGGGACCTCTTCCAGGTGACACGGTAGTCCCCCCAAGAGCCTGAAGGTTTCACACTCTGGGTATCTCTGTGCTTTCTGAAAGAGGGAAGAAGGAGGGGAAGCCACTATTAGCTCCTAGCAGCAGGGACAACAAGCCTGAACCTTTTTTTCTTCCAGATGAGAATGAGTGCATCATTGCCAATCCTGCCTTTGTCGTGTATTCCTCTATTGTCTCCTTCTACGTTCCCTTCATCGTCACCCTGCTGGTGTACGTGCAGATTTACATCGTGCTCCGGAAGCGCAGGAAGCGTGTCAACACCAAGCACAGCAGCCACGCCCTGAACTCAGACGCGCAAGCCCCGCTGAAGGTAACTAGACCTCTGCCTTGCTCTCGGCAGTCTCCATCCTTCCCCCTTTGTTCCCCCAGTGCCTCCTGCTTTCCCCAGCTGACAGCAGCTGGACTAGGGGAAATGCTGGATCACAAAGGTGAACGCTGCGCCCTGTGCTGCATCCCAACTGCACACTCTGGATTAGCAGGTCACTGGCTGGTGCTTCATAGGCCTCCCCCGATCTCGGGGGATGTTTCATGAGCAGGTCTGCATTAGGAGTTGTGTCATTGACCTGCCTGCATTTCCTTTGGCTCTGCTGAGTTTGGATGGGGTGCCCAAGACAACAGGCTGTACTATTTTCCGAGTCAGTCCTGCTGTTGTGATGAGAAAGCACAATGGAAATTGTTTGTGCCTGGGGTGCAAACCACACCTCAGCAGTGAAAACAGCCTCTCAAAGCGTGAGATACATATCTAAATGAGACCCCACATCTCACAACGCTACTCTAGCAGCACATGCTGAACAACCTCATGGGAAGGTGCCGTCCCAGAGGCACTACCTCCAAACTGCATTGCCTCAGAGGCCAGTGCCGTGCCAGGCAAAGGAGGCAGCAAGACAGGGATGGACTGAAACATAAGCAGATCTTTGCGGTTTCCTTGCTTTAGCAGAAAGCACAAGGGATACTTTGCCTCTGTTACTGTTCTTCAGAATAGTCTTCCATCATTCTTAGCACCTTAGTCACACGGATTGATTTCTGCTTCGTGCCCCGTGTTTGCATTTCCACATGCCTCCCTTACCAGCTTCCCCTCCCGATTATCATCTGCTTGTGTAACCTCTGAGCTGGTGCTTGCCCCGTAGGACAAATGCACTCATCCAGAAGACGTCAAGCTCTGCACAGTTATTGTGAAGTCCAACGGGAGTTTCCAAGTTAATAAGCGCAAAGTGGTGAGTGTCAAAGAGAAGCGGTAGATTTTCAGAGCACTGAGCTTTCCCCTTTTCTCCTCTTGGAATGAAAAACGAATTTATACTGGGGGGCAGGGGGAAGGAGCAAAAATAAACTAAGAACAAAGGTTACCATTCAATCTCTAAATTTAAATATTCTTCCCATTCCTTGGAGTGAAGCAGGGGGTTTAAGATCCTCGAGCTCAAAAAGCCAGAGTAAGCTCTCCTAAAGATCAGCTATGAAAAGCTCTGACATTTTAACATTGTGTCTTTGGTTTTCTTCTCCTTTTTGTTATTTATTTTAACTCCTGGACTGTATTGGCTTTGTTGAGTTTTGCTTGTTAGTTTCATATTTATTTATATTCAGAAAACCTATGGGGAGTGGAGATGGTGTCGTTGCCATTTCTTAGCCTCTCTGTGCAATAAAGGAGAGTCATTCGCTGCAATTCGGTTGATCCCTTCTACCTAAGGGTATTCTTACCTGGAAAGTGTTTGCAGCCCTTTCTCTAGGCGTCTACCAAAAACATAGAGAGGGAGAAGATGGGTTGACTGTTCTCCATCATCATCCAGCTTCATTCTGTCAGGAACATGCATTGCTCCTCTCTGTATATTTATCTGTCTTTATGTTGTGGACATTTGATTCTTGTCCAGGAGGCAGAGAGTCACATAGAAGAGATGGAAATGGAGATGGTGTCCAGTACCAGTCCCCTTGAGAAAACCACTATCAAACCCGCGGCACCAAGTCACCACCAGTTGGTTGTGCCAGTTGCTTCTAACCAGGGCACCAACTCAACCCTGCAGGCATCCTTGGACAGCCCTGGGAAAATAGAGAAGAATGGACATGCCAAAGAAACACCCCACACAGCCAAGGTCTTTGAGATCCAGTCTATGCCCAATGGCAAGACAAGAAACTTTCTCAAGGCTGTGGCCAGGAGGAAACTCTCACAGCAGAAGGAAAAGAAAGCCACTCAGATGCTAGCCATTGTACTTGGTGAGAGCGCACAGGGGCTTCCTCTCATGTTCCTGCAGAAAACCAGTAGCTACCCAGGATTAGGGAAGCCACCCAGAATGTCCAGGGTGGACTGTTTTTCCATGTCTCCATGGAAATAATTTCACTTGATACTTTAGAGAATATGGAGGCAAGAGGCTGCCAGCAGGAAGGCTACCTCCTTCCCAGCTGGGAACAGTTCATGGCGCTGTACAAAAGACCCACTGGGGGGATCTGCCAAAAGATAGCTGGGTGCAGGGGCAAGAGAGCTTGGGGGCTTCCTAGAACACAAAAGGCAGCATAGCTCTGTAAGAACCTGGAACCTCTGAAGGTCTGATATTTTGGACGTAACCGGTCTAATTACATCAAGGAAGAACTTCTTTAGTACCCTGATACTCAGAATATAAACTATGAGGTTTAACAGACAGACAGAAGGCATATAGCTCAGGGAAACATTTTTTCTTTATACTCAAAAGAACCGTACTGTTCTCCTAGTCTCAAAATCTGTCCAGCTTACAGCAATCAAAATCTGTCCTTTCCTTTTCCCCCAGGTGTTTTCATCATCTGCTGGCTCCCGTTCTTCATCACTCACATCCTGAACATGCACTGCGACTGCAACATCCCCCCAGCGATGTACAGCGCCTTTACGTGGCTTGGATATGTCAACAGTGCTGTCAACCCAATTATTTACACCACCTTCAACATTGAGTTTCGCAAGGCTTTCATGAAGATCCTCCACTGTTAAGAAGTAAAAACAGCAACCGTGTTTTTAAAAACAAGAAAAAAGAAACCAATGCCATTCACGCACACAGACGGGCGGCCGTGGAGGGGCCTCGAGCTCTTGCGTTGGGCATAAGGCCTACGGTGTTTGTTACAACAGCGCCGTGCCCATGCACCTCTTGGTGGGCAAGTTAAGGAGGAACTTCACATGGGAGGTTCTCTCATCCCTCAAGGTGACCTTTGGACTCTGGGACAAGAATCCCAAGGGCGCTTTTCAGAGCCACCCTCACACTGTGTTTAAAGCGGAAGCAAAAATCAAGACATGCTCACTTGATTCTTGCCTGTGGCCATCTAACCTTGAGTGCATTAAACACAGACAGTCGCAGAGCCACGTGAAGGTAGCGACAGGTCGCTGCTGCTACCGGCTTGCGTCTTACATCGTCGATACAGTTCTCACCAAAGACAAGACCATCGTCTCCGCTTCGCAATAGGAGCCAGACAGAGCTTGCGGAAACTCCATGCAATAGCTTTGCCTTCACCTGGAGCTGACTTACCCAGTATTAAACTGCTGAAGCCTTGAGGAATAAAACTCTAAGAGGCCCCCAAGTGGGCTAAGAAGGTTCTGCCACCCACAGATCCGATCCCTGCAACAGTGTGGGTCTGCAAGCAACGGGCAGAAGGAAGAAGGGGAGCACGTGTCTCACATGGGACCACTACATCAGTGTAAATATGATTAAATGAAGAAGCCTAAGCCAAGAAATGGACGGAGAGAAACTAAAGCAGCGATATCTCGAATTGCATGGTATACGTTCACACAGGACACCAACTATCATCTGTCATCAGCCAGCCCAGCAGCAATTTTTGCCCACCAGCATTTCATCTCCAGTCTTTTACAAGAAGTTACAAAACTAGGTGAGGAGCGTTAGTGTGATGAATGTAGAAACATGAAGACAATGTGCCAGGTGAGGCATCTGCAGCCATGACCGCGTCAGACGTGAACTTGAACAAGTCAGCTAAGTTAGGTCCAGTTCTTCTCACCTAACTTCAGGGTGCCATGAAGCCAAGGACCACCTCAGATACGATTTGCCTATGTCTCTCAATAGAGAATGTGCAGAATAACATTGTGCCTAATTTAAATTAACAGTAAATGATAAAACTGTGTGTTTTGGAAAAAGCCAGAATAAAAGCCTAAGAAAGTCCCCAGCTGGACGTGCTCTTGTGTCCAAGTTGGACTCCAGAAAGGTCTGGATGTTTCCAGCATCCCTTACCCTCCGATATCTATCTTTCGTGGATTAACACAATGGAAAACCCATCACAGCGTAGTCTCATCATACTGACTCTGGCATTGCCAAATCCACGCTGTACTTACCAATTGTACTCAGTTCACAATATATTTTGTAATATCTCTGTAAATAAAATACAGTAAGATGAATAAAATGACGTGGAAATAGGTCTGGCTAGAAATGAATGTAGGATCTGGAGAAGTAGATGATTACAAGAGCTATATGCACAGGCAGGCCCCCAGGTTCTAGTCACCTGCTGTTTTCTAAAGTTAAAACACAGTCTGGAGAGCAATATAATCCCCTTCCTCACTATGCACTTTGCGGAATATTCACATAGTTTCTGCTTCAGAACAGATGAAGACCATCACCAAGGGCCAGGGGGGCTTTTATTCTCTGGTTTTCCTGTGTTGCTAGCAAAGCCTTTTCCTGTGGGATGGACTGTGTTGGTAGAATGTGCCCCAGCTGTAGATAAAGAGGAGACTGTCAAGCAGCTATAACACATGCTCTCGGCTGTGCTTTAAGATGGGAACAGGAGTCTCACCTTGAGTCCAATCCTTTTTTATTTAATCAGAAAATTGGAAACTCTAAATCAAGAGTTCTCAGGCACATGTTATCTGTTGATTTTTTTTTTTTTTTCCCAGTGTTAACCAAGCAAGTTCACTCAGTGAGGGCAATTGACTCAGACTGCTATTACTTAAAGAATCAAAGAATAATGTAAAGTCAGTAGGGTTTTTTCTGGTGGAAAAAATAGTAATAAGCTACTGATCAGTTTTCTACAATACTTACAATTGCAAAGCAGAAAGGTGCCATTGACTTAGGGATTCAACAGGTGGGGAGCTGAATCAAAATAGAAAACAATATGCATATAGAAAAAAAAAAGCTTTAAAGCATTTGCATGTTGCCATAGGTGATATTTGACCTGTACCGAAACCCGGTGTGAGCCCTCAGAATTAGTGGCATGTGAATGATGTGTTAACTTGGTGCCATAATTTTGTGTTCAGTGTTAACCCAGGACAAAAATCATCTTCAATACTGGGTATGTCGTTCAAAAAATTTGTTTCTGAATCTAGATGCAGAACCTCATAGCTCAACTCGCCTGAACTACTAGATGAAAAACTCTTACAAAACATCATGGAAGGAGAAAGCTGAAAAAGGGCTGATATCCTTCATAAGTTTGCTAACTTGGACCAAGAACCCCAAACGCCATTCGCTAGAGATTAAGTATTTGCTGGGAGAAATTGTCTGCAGCCCCTCATTCATCCCAATGACGTTTTACGCCTCTTATTCCTAACACTCCAGACTCAAAGGTATCTTGTGGGAATATCCTCTCTGCCCTTGGGAAGGTGGTAATGCCACATCTGTTGATCTCCTCTGCAGCAGGTTTTCCTTTCCCATAAACCAACTCCACTTAAAGACAAACAAACTAAAGCACTTTCCACCCATGAACAAAGCCTTCATAACTCTTTGAGAGAGGACCAAATATAGATCATCGCCTCTGGCTTCATGAAGAATAAACTAATGCCAAGAGCAAGGACAGTCTTTGCAACCCGTTTGCACAGCACCCGGGGCAATGACAACCAGACCATAGTTGTGATGGAAGGGGTTAGGAGAAATTTCTGACAATTATGAGAAGTCAGTTGTATCACGCAGGACTCCGAGGCCTCTCGCCCACAGATTTGAGTCTGGCAAGTACAATCTTGGTTGCTACTTCCACTCTGGAAACATACCGCTTTCCCAAGGACCTCACGTGGCGGGACGTGCCGACGATGGTAAGGGTACTGGCGTGCTTTTTAAAAGCACGTTACTGAGAAGATTCTATTTCTTCATTCCTGAAGAAGAACTTCAGACCCTTGCTGTAATCCCTATTTTCCGATTCATTATTTGTAATTGAAACTTTAGTTCTGCTTATTGAGTCTTCCTGCTCCTGTTCGCCCTCCCTGTGATTCACAGCTCGCTGCAGCCCACGTGGCTCTGCACCCTGAACAGTTTTCCACTAAGGAGCTAGTGAATTCTGCCTGCACTGCATTTGGCGCTTGCCTGCTTGCTCCCACGACAGTCATGACACTGTTTATCTTCCTGATTGAAGAGTAAACTAATCACAGTAGGTCTAACCTGCTTACTAAGTTTTGTTGAACTAAACAGAAAAAAAAAAAAGCCACTACCTCTGTGGTGAAAATCTCCAGTGAAAACATGACTCCCAGAGGAGTCAGGAATGTATGCTACCCATCACAAGTACATGTGACACCAACAAATGTCTTCATGCAGCACTGTAATTAAACAGCGACTTGCACAAGCTACCCTGATGTTATATGCTTATTTCCTTCTTTTTATCAGAACAGCAACAGTGGTGTTCAGCTGTAAGGGGTCCGGCTCCACAGTTATCTGCGCGCTGTCCAAAGGTGTAACAGGAAAAGATGGCCTTCAGATGAGATCCTGTATTTTTTCTGGCTTGCTTTTCAGATTAGTTGCATTTCTCCTTCTACTCCCTTGTCCCAGTCTATCCTCAGGAATTCTAGCTTTTCTCTAGACTGAAGCTATGAGAACCAGACACGGGAAAGAAAGGGTGCAGAAAGATACACACAAAAAAAAACCCCAGGTTCTTAAATTTCTCCATCTCTCCTCTTCTAGACAGAAGCAGACTGGGGAGGATTTGGAGGAGGAAGGAATGAAAAACAGCTAAGTACCCAGCCAGGAGCAGTCATGCAGGCGCTACTGGCACCACAACAGCTGCCTCTAGTTACTTTTTGGCACCACTTATTCACATCTGGTCCGTAGCACAGCATCAGGTTCAGGATTGGGATTGAAAGCCACTGCTCTTACTAGGACACCGTTTGTCTACCTGGGCTGTAAAAGTCGAGGGAAGCAAGTATTTATGAGTCAAAGAAAAGCACCAACCTGTATGAGTACAGCTGGCAACAATAAAGAGTTGTGTGGAATCTACAAACTCCCAATCTCTCTGCATGGAAAAAATAAGTAGAAGCTGTCAGACCACTGTGGCACTGCAGACAATTTGTATGGAAAGGACAATGTTTTTAACGCTGTATTTTAAACAGAAGTTAATATGCCACCAAAAAAATAACTAGACTTGCTTTGGCTAAGCACACCTAACTTAAGCATTCACATCAGTGGGAGAATTTCAGCTGTCCACCTCTATCACTCGGTCATGCACAACAGGCATTGCAGCTGATGCTTAATTCTCCTTGCTCTATGATCCAACTCAATGCCATTATGACAGGCAGAAAATTAGGTGCTCAAATGACCCCCCCACACACACCCTAACACAACAGAATAAATTATATTCCAAGATGAAACAACAGGACACACACCAGCTTGTTTTTAGCGTGTCTAGCCCCAACCTGTTAGGATAAAAGGCCAGCTACTATGAGGTTCTCCCTTCCAGCAAGATTTTCTTTCTGAGCCTATGGACTAGAAAACAGCCCCAGCAACCACTGCCAGCTACCACTGTTCACACCATTCAAAAGAAATAAAGCAGAACTGAGCTGTCCCTCTCCTGGGGCAGTTGGGCGAGTCCTATAGTTCCAGGTCAGGCCTGACAGATTAATGGATATGCTTTTTTTTGCTAGATGTGTAGAAGAAGAGAAAACCAGTTGCACTTGTTAAATTAACTCACGCTCTTTAATCAAAGCTTCTTTTAATAACTAAAACTGCTCCCTCAACTCCCATCTTTCTGACTATACTAGACTGTCTGCTTCATAAATAGCTTTTGACTCATAAATAACAACTTTCTTCACCAAAGAAACAGTGATGATGGTGGACTAAATATAATTGAGGTATAATGAATAATTAACAGACCTAGAAGTGCATTTAAAAAGACTTCAGAGGCAAAGCAAAACCCAGGCCCTTTAAATGAGGAAAAATATTCTGCATTCCCAAGCTGCCATGCTGGGTCCATGAAAAAAAGTGGGATAATGAAAACAAGAAGGCACATTTAACCAAGCTTAGCATTGCTTCCCTGCTGCATGCAATCAACTGCATCCATAGCTCTGATGAGACTAAAGATTACATCACTTAAATCTCAACTGCAGGATTTTATGCCAGATTTGCCAAAGGGAAGTGAGCAAACAGCACAGAGGTTTTGTGCTTGCTTTACATCAGAGGCCATCACTCCTGTTCTTAACCAAACCATTACAGAGACATTAACACACTGCTAGGGGAGCTTGTAACACGTTACAGGAATATGACACGCACATTTGCAGCAAGTTTATAAAAGTAAAGCAAAACAGAAGCTGCAAATACACAGAAAGCTGATTAAAATAGGCTCTAGAGGGTGATTGTGGAACTCAGCTGCTCTCTCTTCACTGGAGAGTCTCCTCAGCATAAGAGTAGATGAGGTAAATCAGCCTCTCAGGCCCTCTGCCCGGTCTCGGATGTGAGAGACTCATCAGGTCTCACTGCCAGAAGCCCAACAGGGCAGGGGTCTGCAGGTCTCCTGGTTTCCTGCTCCAGCAAGCCCTGTGCCCAGTTTCCACTATCGCTTCACGCACACCCATTTCAGCAGCATCTTCCTTGCTCCAGCTCCTCCCCAGCACATCCCAGTGGGGCTGCGCTGCCTTCAGCCCCTTTTAGGCCAGTGCCCTGTGCCCATCCCATCTTAGGGCTGGGCAGAGATGCTGCATTACCTTTTCACCTGAAGCCTGTCTCACAGAACACTGTGAAACTCATTTTCTTCTCAGACCACAAGGAGAAGCAGAAACCCCCCAAATTAACATTAGCAAGAAATCTAATCTTGTCTCCAAATATCAACAGCAACGAAGAACATCTCTGTGCAGAGCTCGCAAGCTCCATCAAACCGTAAGCTAGAAAATGTACAAGGCTGCGGAGGAAAACCCTGGAGCTGAAAATATGATGGAAAGAGGTTATGAGCTGAGAGCTTGTCTGTGTGGAGAAATGAACCACCTAGTGCTGCTCTAAACAAATATGCCTGTCTATCTCTTTCAGAATCCCTCCCTCCCTTTAGGACAGCTTTAGTCAAAAATGAAAGTGACTTTGATCAGCCAGAATTATTCTAGTTTGCTAGGAAAAAACCAAAGCAAACAAACAAACAAAAAATTAAACAAGAGCAAGATTGCAAAGCAGCTGCTGTGGTCCCTTTAAAGAGATGTGCAGTGTAATGGCCTGAGAAGGAGTTCGCTCCCAGCAGGGGACAGGCAAAGCCTGGTCTGAAGCTAGCATAAATGTGGTGTCACGTGCTCTGGCTAGTAGGTTAAAAACATACTTATATGCTATGTCTGCTCTGCATTAAATCCATTGCGTGAGAGGGTTCAATGACACATGGAGCCGATATTAAAGAGCTGAACTACTGCTTCTGCCTCCCCACAGGCCGTGGGCTGGGTTCAGCAGCAGGGAGCGGTGCAGATAAGGATGCAGAATGAAAGGGCTTAACCCAAAAGAAAACTGTCGGCTTTGTAAATGAGCTACAGAATCTCCATCTCACAAGCAGGCTGGCTAAAAGCAGAGACATCAGGAAAAATGTTTATGCCTTCGTAGCACCGTACACCCACTTTTTACTCCGTTTTGCTATAAATGTCAGTACAAGGAGAGAACAACGGGGAATCAGCTTCTGCAGAATATATGAAGGCTGGAGTTTAGATGCAGAAGTCACACCAAATTAGCCTAGGGATGTAGATTTATGTCTGAATGATCGTGGCTTGGCAATTTACTGTGCTATGGTAATTGAGTTTGTGCGTGTTCTCAGCTGGTGGCATATGCTCTAGGTTACATTCCTTCATTACATTTACATTAACATGCCTACCTTGCACTTGCTATGAATTAAGACTATGCAAAGAGCGCTTTACGGTGGCTCGGTGAATGCACAGTAACCTGTTCGGCCATGGAGATACGCCTGGGGGTCTGAGCCCACCTATCAAAGGAAACGTTCAGGTCTGGGTGGCAGTTCCCAGGGCATCTTGAAAGAAACTCGTCTGATTGCCTTTTTGATAAACAAGCTCAGTAAGCGACTTCAAAGATGATACCAGAATCGCTCAGGAAGATTACAGAGCATGAAATACTAGGAACTAGAATGCGATTCAGAGATATCGGTGAGAGGGAAAATGCTAGTAAATTCTACTGTCTTAATTAAAACAAGCAAAGGGAAGTTTTCCAAGCAGCAGACTAATTTTGAGACACTCTTCTTTTCCAGCCAGTCTGAAAAAGAAAGGCTGCCTACATAAAGCAAGCTGCTTGAAACCAGATATTTACAAGATATTTTATTTGTTGTTGTTTCTCTCCCTTCTCTCTCTTACTTTTAAAAAAGATGTCTCAGTGGGTTCACATCCTGTGACATTTTTCTCCATTCACAGGCATCTCTAGGGATGAGCCATAAACAGAACACAACCGTGTTCAGTCAGCAGGAGCAACACGTCGGCCAGCAAACAGACCCACTCAGCTCTTCTGGGAGAAATCACGCTGGGCGTTAGACAACAAATATTTCTTCAACATAAAGGCAGGTCAGTCTCAGCAAAACTTTTTGGCAGACTGAAGGCTTTCAAAAAGACAAATTAATTCCCTGAACTCCTTATAAGAGTTGCTTTTGGGGTTTTTTTTTGTTTGTTTCACCCCCCACCCGGAACAGGCAAAGTTGTCTGAAGAACAGCAATGAAACTTTCAAGGTGATAAGGACACCACTGCCTCACTAAGAAATAAGCTTGTTCCAAAGAGCAGTAAAAGTGCCACAAAATGAATCCAGATGTGCCCCAAATTTAAATTCTTTGGTATCCATAAAGTTTCTCCTTTTCTAGAGTAACGGCACAGGATTAACAGGAGGAAAAAAAAAAAAAAAAAAAAAGGCTTATTTTGTCCTTTATTGCAGCTTTTTATTGTTGACCCTGGCCTCATCCTCCTCTATAATTGCTCCAGCTGGAGATGCAATCTTTAACGTGGTATTTTCTAACTAGTAACACTGGGGGTTGTGCTTTTGTTTTGTTTTTCTAAATTTCAGGCTGTTTGTTTTTCAGTTCAGAAGCACAGGTACCACGTATCTCTAGGAGGGAGAGTTAGGTCATATTCTGTAGGGGTTGGCTGAGCTTTCTGACCATTGGATGATTTTGATCTTTTCTTGATTTTTCATTTTTGAGACCAGATTTTTATTTTTAAGATAAAAGCTTACTCATTAAGTAGTAGTTCATTATAGCTGCATGTTAGTTATGTCATTCACAAATTGCCTCTGTTAACTGAATTATACTCATGCAACCTAGTGTATCATAAAGGGATATTCATCTTAGAGAGAGAAAAAAAGCTTAAGGAAATTTATTCCAGGAGTTAACACATAACCCCCTTAGCAAATGGCATTAGACAGAAGGGAGTTGTAATAAAATCAGATTTAGGCTCTTGACACTCATCCCTTGTGGGAATCAGTTAGTTTAAGCTAAGCATAAATACAGGTTAATTCATTAAATAGTTGCACATTTTCAGGTTTAGGACCCAAAGCCCCACCCTGGTGACCCATGTCCATAAATTCCAACTCCATCTGGTAAATCTGAAAGACTGGCTTAAAGAAAAAGCTACCACATCACCTCCTGGCAAAAGCAGAGCAATTTGTTAAACACAGCAGTACTTAGTGACTCACAAAGGCATCAGCAGTCTTTCCTGCTAACCAAACAGAGTGCAGCTTTTCAACACAGATACAATGAGCAACTGCCTCTCTACATCATTATGTGATTAATTCTATTCTCCTAGGATTTTATTCTGTTAGTAAATCACCTGTGCAAGAGAGGTCCCCACGAGCCAGGGCTTAGTAAATTAAAACTTACAATGTTTCGTATACTCCTAGTTGAGACTGACTTTAGGGGCAAATATTTACATCCTTATCTAAACTACATCAAGGAAGATACAGATTCAACAACTCTAGGTCCTTCTTTCTGTTGTTGTTAAAGTGTAACAATAGCGCAGTGGAACGAATTGACCTTCCCAGCAATCTCTAACTGGACACGGCAGTAAAATGTGTTTGGGGGATGGTTTTATGCGGAGGACAGGATACCACCCTCAGGGCTCCTTCCAGCTGTATTCAAAACACTGCTCTTGGCAGCACCAGTCACCGGCAGGAAGAGCTATCTGAATAGAGACATGACCTGTGATTTCTTTCAGATTTGAGTCAGCTAACCTGCTGGGCTCGCAGTGCCATAAAGAGAAGGGAATTATTATGGGCCGAGTCCACAGGAGAAGGTTTGTACCAGAGGGTTAGGTCTGCTTCTTCCATGACTTCACCCTGCTTACTCCAACAGCAGAACAAGACGTGCCCAAAGCGAGGGACACAAGTTCCCTTTCTCCAAAATTCTAACATCAATTCAGATGGGTTGTGGGGTTGGTGTTTCTTTTGGGGTTTTTTTGAAGGTTTGTCAGGGTTTCCACCACCACCCCCTTTTCCTTTTCTCTGCTTCAGCAAGTGTATTTTAGGCCAGAATTTGGCATAAACAACAAGCAGGGTTGGCTGGGCCAGGAGAGGCCGGAATCCAGACACAAGAGAAGACATTTGCAAGTTTTTGCTGAATGAAGTGGAAGATCTGAAGTGCTCTGCATTGAAGCAGGGCTGCAATTGCATCAGCCTTTTGGATTCAGGTCAAGAGAGGCAATCTTTTTCTCACAGTTTAATACTTCCAGCTGCTCCAGCCATGAACTCTAGTTATCTCATCAGTCTTCTCCACTCTTATCCCAGCCTTCATTTTTACTGAGCCAGGTGGCAGCTGCATCCTCTTACTATGCATCCTACCAAGCAAGAACAGCAACCAGTTTAGGTGATCACCTCTAACTGCTCGCTCATCAGGTTACTTGACAAATGCAATGGTCTTACTGTAAAACAAATGCTTCTCTGGCTTCATTCACAGGAGGCAACTCTTGTACTAGGCAGGCTTTCATACAATCTCTCTAACAAGATATCTCTCAGAGTCCTTGCTGAACTGTGGTATCTCCTCACCAGACTGCCTCCATGCTACTGGACTCAGTCCTGTCTGGGGCTGTACCAATAGAAAGCTTTGTCAGGCTTTATGAACAATAATTATTGGGTTATGGTTTGTTGGTTGTTTTGGTGGGTTTTTTTGTTCTAAAATAAGAGAAAGCGGAGTTCTAACCAGCCTGGTAGCAAATTGCAGAAGAGAAGGGGTTCATGCTGTGCTCTAAGCCAGAATAAAGGAAAGCAGCAGCTGATGAAAGGACCAGAAGATGTTAAACTTGCCGTGGATGAAATGCTTGGTGGGAGAACACAGCATGTGTTCTCGATACCCAGTCAGGCAGTTTTCCCATGACTCTAATGGGAGTTAGCTCTCACCTGCATGCAGTGGCAGAACTAACTGGGTGGAGAGCTGCTTTTTGAAGTGATACATGGGCTTATTTCAAAGGCAGATGACTAAAATACTCCCTAAAGCTGGGGAGTAGCACAGGTAAGTGCTGGATAGTCTGGAAAGAGAGCAGCCAGAGCAGGATTAATTCTATCAGGCCATGAAACGCCTGTGAAAGAAGGAAGGCCCCTCTTACACTGATGTCTGATACAGTACAGATCCTGCAACCACCTCCTTGTAATAGAAAGAAACGCATAGAATTCACTATTTCTTCTTACAGTAAAATCACCCCTCCTACAGTCACATCATTGCTGTCAGAAACATCTTGATTCTCCACACCTAAGGGGCCATGGAAAAAGGCCCAAAGCATTTCTGCTAAAAATAGACTTTTTTTTTTCCCCCCAAAGCTTTATTTTTTCAGATCTGTTTTCCTCCAAAATGCAGGATAATTCTAATTTAATCATGTATCTACATAACCCCAGTGCTGCCAAACAAACTGTGGTCACTGGGAAGCAGGAGCTTTTCCCCCTCCAGAGAGAAGGCCACTTACAGGAGCAAACACTGCAAACACACCCAGAGGCTCGTAGTGACTTTGAAAGGTTTCTGTTCTAAAAACACAGCTTTGGAAAACTCTTAAGACAAATAGTAGACCTGCTTGTAGATTTGAACCCTGTTTAACCTGCATTTACAAGCAGGCACGTGGGATCCCAAGCAGAAGGTGCAATCTGAACGATGCCGTGCTATGACCGTATGATTTTCTGACTGGGTCATATCAATGGAAGAAATCATTCTGTAAGCGAGATGTGACTGGGCAGGCAGGTAATACTAGGGTGGTATCTAGATGGATTTGTGCTGATAAAGGACTACAACTCTTTGATTCCTTCCCAGAGCACGACATCCACCTGCTTACATTAAATTAAAGCGGTTATCTAGGGAGAGATTTTTCTTTCCCCCACCCTCTCCCACTCAGCATCATCCTCCTGCCAGGCTATACAGTAAAGCTGAATGATCTGAAGGGCAAGAAACACCAAAATCCTTTCATTCCTCTATCTTTTGTTATGAATGACTTCCCAAATGAAATGCAAGATGATGATGGGGTGTTGGGAAGACAGTTTCCCAAGGCTGGACCTAGATGAAATTGCTGGGGAATCTTGAAATCCTACAGATTTCATTCTAACTGTTGCAAAATGCCAATTGCAAGGCTTGATTCTGGCTCTGAACTTCCCAGGGCTGCAGTGAATACACAACTATGCACTTCTCTTTCTGGCCAAAAGAAAGCAGCAGTGGATTGATACGGCTGGAAATAAAAAGGGCAGACAAAGAGAAATACCTTCTTCACATGGGCAACTTCTCCTCCTAGCAGGAACAATTGATCTTCCCTTCTCCCATACTTTTACTGTGGTTAGACCAAAGTTGCCTCAGGGCAGGAAGCACTGCTACTTGCTGTGCAGGTGCCCAGCACTGTTCAGCACAACAGGACTTCAGCATCTGCTCTCCACCGTGGAGGCAAATCTCTCACAATTATCAACAACAAAACCAGCAAGTGAAATTCCAAAGGCTAGCAGAAGATCAACAGATATCTTCAGCAGTGATATCTATAGGGATTTTTTTTCCACCAGACAGACCATTTCTCTGTATTCAAGACCATCCTTTTTCTTTTAATGCTGTTTCCTAAAAAGCCATTTTGATCAGTGGATTAGAAGTGATAAATTGCAGGACTGCTGGAGAACCATAAAGCACGTACTTGTGAGTGACTGTAGTCCAGAGAAAATCTCTTACATTAATTTTTCCCCAGTGTTGGAGAGGGGATGAGATAATAGCAGTAGCTCTCCAATCCTTTCCTCTACTAAACCATCTCTACTGCAAACAAATTTTTCCTTGGAAGCGTTACTGCTCCACGCTACACACAGCAAATCCCCACTCGCTCGCTTCCCGTTAGGTTGTAAATTTCTGAAGTGAAAAATTGTTTACAGTCAGATACAGCACTAAAAGCAGACGGCATCCGAGAAATCAATGTGTCCTATCTTTCACCTCTCTGGTAAGCATGCGAGATGTGGTCAGATCATCGCTTGGTTCTGTTGATATATTTACTCTACTGAATTTGTTTGTGTGGTGTTTGTTGAGAAGCGTACGTGTTAAAAGTCACACGCTGGCCATTTCCCCATGGATGTCTTGGACAGAAGCAATGGAAACGGAGCACAGACAGAGGCTTTGCTATGCCCAAATTACATGACAGCAAATTAACAGAGCACGGGGTGGCTTCAGGGAAAAACTCACACAAATCAGATCAGTGAATGCAATGCAAAGGACAATAATAAAGAAATAAAAAGAAAAAAGTATCATCGTGGTTGTGGGCTTGTTTAAAGTTAGTAAAAGTTGTGATTTAGTTTCCCAACCAGATCTATATAGAAATACCTTAAAAGCACCAGCTCCCCATATGTCAGCAGCAAGGGTTTCATTAATAAAGGCATCTGGAATTGCCTGACAACCCAGTCACCTCTAGAACTGATCCTCTGTAATCTTCTACCATGCATAGAACTGAGTCACCGAAAACCACCATGAAATCAAATCAGTAATGAATTACACCAGTTACACACGCACATCTATAACTCTGCATGATGCCAAATGCCAGATTCAGTCTGTCCAGCTTCAATTTGGTTTCCAGTGTATAGTGTAGAACTCAGAGACCCCAGGTTCCAGCTATATTAAGACCTTTTTATACCATGCACAGAACAAGTGTAAGCTGAACACTGTCCCTTCACACTGCAACACGGCTCACTTCCAGAAGGATTTGAGCAACAAAGATAAAGGACACTTTGAAGAGCAATTGATCTGAAAGTATCCCTGTGGTTCACACTGGCTGGAACTGCTGCACGATGCAGGGATGTTTAGGGCAGCACTCCTGAGTCATCCCAGCAGGAGGCAGGGAGTAAATGCTCTGGAGAAATCCCTGACATGAAATGCCTGTTACAGAAGGAGGCTGCTCTGGGTAACATTTCACAGCCAAACACAAGCAAAGTATTTAGCAAATTCTCCATGATTTGCCCATGAACTTGGCATACAGGCTGACTGGGTAATCCAGGGCTGTTCAGCAGCAGACACAGAGTATCCTCCCTCCCTTTTTCAGATTTCACCCAAACTGGAGAGTTGTGGCACTACATTATTCTGCCAGCTAAAGCCCTGGCAAAATAGGGTGCTTGAAATTTGTACTCCAGATCAACCATGACAGGTAGGGAAAAGCAACAGCTCAGTCATAAAAGATTCACTCACCCCCCTCCCCCCCCATGGCCAAATCAAACCCAAACTCTACCAAACTAGCCTCAAGTCTCGGGGCAAGAGGCAGATGTTGCTTTTGGTCTGCTGTGGAAAAAAATAACATCAGGGGGAGCCCTGCCGTTTGGGATCGTTGGCAGATGTGTGCTGCACAGCACTGTTTGCCACTGGCACTTCTCAGATCAAGAAGAGAAAATTCTTTTGATCTGAGACCAAAGGTCCAAAGAGAGCCAGGGTAAGTTTGGCCTACATAAGGCTGATGCAAAATAAAACCTGACCCTTCCATCCTGCTTTCCATGTACAGATCTCAGTGCCTTTTACAAATATTACTAAAGCAGCGACCCTTCCGACCCTATCCCAGGGATCACCTTTTTCCCCAGATACTGGGAAAGCTTCATCTGCCTCCCCCCGCCCTATAAGCGCTAGAAAAAATAACACTGCAGAAAATAAGACATGCCACAAAGACATCAACGTGAAATTGGGTATTTTTACTTGTAAACTTAAGAGTGCTGAGAATGTGCTGCTGAAGGTGCTGTACAAATGCCCCAAACACAGGCAGGCAAGGACCCTCGGCTTGTATGGCTCCTGTCATCCTGAGCGTGGGGCACAGCAGGCAATGCTCAGAGCTGTCCCTGCAGCTTCAGGCTACCAACAGTCCTTTCAGTCACCAGAGAGACACCAACAATGCCAAGGAGAGAAGAAACATCCTGTGCTGGAGAAGCACATACACTTGCCTTGCCAAAGAAGGTCAGTGGCAAAGCGAGGAGCATTACTCCGCTCACCCGAGGGACTTTGGATGCCTTAAACATAGGACTTTTGTGAGGCCTAAGAGTCAACAGTTTTGGTCTTCCAGAGAGTCCAAATAGCACACTCGAGAAATGAGCTGTTTAGAGGATTCATGTCCTGTTATTGCTCCCATCAAAAGACACTGCTGACATGTGCTGCCTTGGCTGTCAGCGTTGGCAGCTCTTGGTTAAGAGCACAATATAATCATCAGTGTATTTATCAGTAGGGACAAAAGACTAAAAATCTATTTGAACAAGGGAAAAAAGGGGGGGATGGAGACCTACGATTAATTTTAGAAATAACAAGCTGCAAGTTGCACAGTCACAAAGCGGAGGCTGGAATGCAGTTTTCCAGAGTTTGTAAAGACTCATTTAATTTCTATAGAAACTGAGCAGCAAACAGGTAATTTTCTCTGCAGATTGCTTCTATTCCCTCTGTAATGCTCTGCAAGAGGAATGTATTTCCCTTGTGTCATCTTAATCCCCTGTTATTTTCATTATAAATTTAATTAAGCTCTTCTAGAGAACATTCTATGACATATGAGCTGAATTTTGTTTTTCTGTCAGAGTGATGACAGAAATGAGCTGCTGAATTATGTGGCAATTGGATTTCTTTTTTTCTGTGTAAGTATTTCAAATTATATTGAGCAGTGGAGACATTCCCTTTCCCCAGCTGAATCAATACAGCTGAAGAGAAACAGCTGTACAGAAAAGGTCTGCACATCTGCAGCCTGCCTTCCAGCCAGTCCTTTTCCTCCTTCGGACTATTTTTCCTCCTTTGCCAGTTTGTGGAACATCTCAAGAGCACATTATCTCTGTGCAAATCACACACTTGCAAGAAGCTCTAGGACCAAAGCTTCAAATGCGGCCATCTGCACAGCAGAAATGAATCCAGAATACCCTCCCCTTTGTAGGGAAATTGGCATCTAAGGATCCTCCCTAGATTAGAGCACACCTGACCACTGTCCCTCTGACTGAGCTTCTTCCTTCTGTGCTGGCCCTCACTGCAAGATATTATTATTCCAGGGAGGACTCTTCCAAGTGTCCTCATTGTTTTACTTGGGACTGGTTACCAGGCAACGCATGCTGTATCATTGATGTTCCAGCAGGAGATAACTTGAACTGGACACTTGTTGGTTTAGTTTTCTCGTCACAAATTCTAAAGAGAAGATTTATTCTAGGCTAAGTCCCTGTTTCTAACAGCCTACTCAATTCATAAAATCAGTTGACACTCTTGGATGAAATTTAGCAAATCACAAGTTTACCACTGTCCCGAGTTAACACAACTTCTGCCTGAAGACAGATATTATTATAAGTACCATTTATGTTACCATGCAGAAGTCCTCAAAACGGGACCCAGGCTGTCTTGTGTGAGGAACACATCCTTGCTCCCCCCCACCCCCGCTTTCCATTTTAACCAAGTGGCAGTTGAGAACATCTGCCTTTGTTCCTGCCCGAGCAGCGGCTGCTGGAGTCGCCGACACAGTGAAGACGGAAGTTCTGCAAAAGCTCTGCTCTCACAGCTGAGCCCAGATTTCTGAAGACCCGCACAGCCTGCTTTCTGCATTTCAGCTGCGGGATTTTCAGAGCTGCACAGAAACATCAAGAATAAAACCCAAATCACCCTTACCGAATAATTCAGCCTTTAATGCCTGTCATTGCTCAGCATTTATGAGGGATTCTGGTGTCCCAAACCTTTCAACTTTACTTCCTGAGGAGAGGGGGATGCACGAAACGATTATGTGATATTAGCTAACATCAAAGTCAAGTATAGAAAAACTGTACTGATACTTTAAAAAAAAATTACAAAATTTCAAGTCCTTAGTTTTCTGTATCACATTAGCATGTTCCATAACTGCTTTTCCATCATCTATCACAAATGCCATCACATAGAGGAATACACAGAGATCAGTGAAGTGCATACATATGGATAAGGCATGAGGAAGTGAACCATGCTGGTTTTAATTCTCGTGTCTCTACAGCTTGGTGAAAACAACAATTGTGATCAACACAGATGAGCTAGGAAGCACACGCTGCATGCCGAAGCCAGTCCTTCATGCCTCGCTTCCCCCCCGCACGCCCATCTGCTACCTGGAGATTAAAGGGATTAAAATGAACACTGAAGGATCCTGTCACAAATTTGAGTCCTTGAGAGCATTCATTAAAAAAACAACCAACCAACCAAACCAAAAATTAAACAAAAATACACCTCCCCCGAGAAAAAAGCCAACCACAAAACCCCAAAAAATAACCCTCCACAAATCCCCTCCTTGGACTTCAGTTACTGCTGAGATTTTGGGTTGTTATTTGGGCTGGTTTGTTTTTTTTCTCTTTATTTTTAAGATGTAACTAGTTCGGGGAAACTAGTATTCCTGCTGACAGTCACAACCATCACCTTGCAGAATTTCAAGCATCACTGATAAGAAAAACATCTTCAAAGTGATATTGGAGTAAAAGCATCACACCAAGGGAGAGGTATCTGTCTATGCCTCAATTCTTTAATGTTACGCCTTTGACAGCTTAACAACAGCTAAACAGCTTAGGTCTCAGCAAGAGATTTCCAGGCTGCTGGAGTGTGAGAAGTGTGACATTTTAATCAGAGGGAAAACTTCCTCTTTGCTCCAAACACCACCCGATCGAGGCTAAGCGCAGGGAGCGCCGCTTCTGTGGCGCAGCACGCGGCACCAGCGGGCTCCGAGTCCCGCTCTTCCCAGCGGAGCCTCAGGCGCTGCTGGTGCTAATGGGATGCACCCACAGAGAAATCTCCTGTCCTCTCCAGCCCACACAGGAGCCACCGCCAGCAGCAGGCTGCGTTTAGGGTCATCTCAACCCTTAACACGGCCAAAGCAGAAGATGCCTCACACTTTGACTTTTTCAGCAGCTTCTTCTTTCTCTCTCTCCCCCTTGAACCCAGGTCTGTAGTTTCTGCCACGTGTGAGCGGTCCACGGAGGAGGGTGGCATTATTCTGAGAGTTACTTGGGACCTTGGCGTGCAGTCTTCAATTAACTGCCTTGTCTCAATTCCTTGGGCACTGGCTTAATACAAAAGATGTCATTAGCCATCCTCTCTTCCACTTCAACTGACGAGTAAGAAAAAACACTACCAGCAGAACAGCCTCTTCCAAAACACTGCCTGCATTCATGCCCTGGACTGAAGACAGGGCACATGCAGCAGCCAACACTGGGAGAAAATTCTAGGTTTCAGAACTAGGCTTCAAAGCTGAACAGATGGCTTTTGCCCTTTGGCAAGGAAATACTCTAATGGCTAAAAAACCAGTGGGGACTGTATTGAGCAAGTGATGCTCCCCTTCACTTGCAGGGCAATGCTGCAGATTCTCTCTGTGCATAGTGGTCCATTCTTACAAAAGCGAACGTCACCCATGAACATGAAGTAAACTGGGAGTTGTCCGAGATAATCCAGTTCACATGTATGCAATCTTCACACTACACAGGCATCCCCTGGGGAAAGGCAACTGGGGCAAGAAAGGAAGAAAGCTAAGGAGATATTAGCAGAGGTGATGGAAAGTTGACTCCGTGTTGCATGATGGGTGCAAGTTCCCTCATCCCAATGACAGCAGCCTCTAATCCCACTTGGTACCTTCCCTCTCCTCCACCACCCTTGAAAACTCACATCATAAGCTGAGTCTGGAAGGTAGACACCATGAAGCAGGTAGGCAGATACTATTTCCATTCTCAAGGAATTTCTGAACATCTGCCTTGGTTTAACCTCTGCTGGCAGCTAAAGAGCCGCAGCCGCTTCCCCTGCCCCGGCCCCTCCACACCCCCTCCTGTGGGGTGGGAGGAGAATCAGGAGGATGAAAAAGGTGAGACCCCAGGGGGGTGAGATAAGGACAGTTTAATAAAACAACACAGAGAAGAGAGCATCAGTGACAACAAGAGTACTAATGAAAGGATGGACAGAGCCAGCCAGAGAAACAACGAGGTCCTATCTCTGTACCCGAGACAACATCCTCCCTGCTCCAGCTGAGCTGAAGCCAGTTGAAACCAGGTGCCCCTGCCCTGGCCACCCCTCCCCTTATATAGGGGGCATGATGTCAGTATGGTATTGACTCTCCCATTAGCTGGCTTGGTTGTTTATCACACCTGCAGCCCCTCCCAGCTGCTGGCAATAATGAACCTCAAACCAGGATGGTATCTAAGTTTGGGTTTGTTGAAAAAAAAAGTAGCTTTTGAAGCTCCCTGCAAACTAAAACCTTGCCAGCATTTCAATTCATAACCTGCAAGGCTCCTTGCTTCACCAATGGCAAATGTTAAAAATTAATCTTTTTAATACAACCCTTTAAAAAATAGCATCTAAAAGTTTTGCTCTGGTGTCAAAGTATCATGAAAAATAGAGTTCAAATATATTACACATGAATAATTTAAGTCAATGTATAATGAAATTAGTCAAGGTTGGGCTTTCTAACCTTCTCGACCTTTAACCTTTGGATGTTATCAGGCAGCACTTAATCACTTCAACTTTTTCCATAAGTAACATCATCCACTTCCCCACAGAAAATGGTTCAACTGAAAACAGCATCAACCTCCATAACGTAATAGCATCTTGCACACACCCAGAAGAAAACCTTTTTGGCATACAAAGAATTCGGGAGGTTTGCAGGGGCTCTCCAGTTGCAGCGGTTCCAGTCTCTCCCACAGAGGAGCAGCCCACAGCCTGCCCTCAGGGATGCAGGCTGTCCTGTCTCTACCCAGTTCCCTTCTCATGACATGTTCAACTGGTCAAACAAACATCAAGAGGAAAATAAGTCCATGAGAAGTGACTAAGAGATTTTTTTTAATAGCAGACACTGTCATTACAATTATCCCTCCTGATCTTTTATTTAGCATAGTCCAGAGAGCTCTGGGGAGTTGAAACTGATGTAAGGAAAAACCTGCTGTATTAAGCACTGACATAGTTCTGACTCACGTCACAGTATAGCTTAGTTCTCATAGAGCATTTTAAACCTGATGTTCTGCTCCGTCCTGATCACACAACTGGCAGCTTTTCTGGACAACAAGCATTTCTGAGATGCACCAACCCTACAGGAAGCCACTCAACAAAGCCTCCCTGTACTAGAGCAATTCAGATCATCAGACCGAGAGGAAAAGCAACTCCCTTTCATACACTATCCACCCTTGCTCGCGTGAGGTAAGGAACCAGTGCAACATTTCTGAAGGGCTAAAGCACTAGGAATGATACTGGGATACCAGCAGAGCAAACAAGAACAATACTGATGTTCAGCTAGAGGAGACAGGCTCCAGCACAATTATATTTCTTTTCAGCCCAAGCACAACTCCTGGAGCTTGAACAGCTGTCTGTTCAGAACCCATAAGCTTATTTGTCTGGAGCCCACCATTCCCTCACCACACGAAGCAAATTACACGTTTGCATTACTGCTTTGGCTCGCTTGCCAGGACCTGAAGTGCACTGCATGCACAACAGGCTTTTCTATTTCTCTGTTTATATGAGATAAAAAAGCAATACTTGCTAAAGCAACAACTCCCAGCTAATAACGTCCATCAGGAAAGATGTGTCCTCTCCCCTGCAGAGCTATGGATCGTTTGTTTACATTGCAGCATCTTTCCAGCTAAGAGGATGGGGGAAAAAAAGAAAAATCATCCCAGGCATGTTTTGGAAGCGCTTAGCAAATCACGGTAGGGTTATCACAGGCTGCACAAGAGTGCTACTTACCACGGCAACAGAATCACATCCACGAAGGCTGTGTGTTCTCCAGAGAAGTAACCAAGCTTTAGGACGACTGCTTCTTCACGGCTAGAAAGTCTCCTCGGCTCTCCAGCCAGCACACCTACGTTGCTACCTAAGTTACTGTTGAGCAATTTGCTTGATGCTGCACTTCTAAAAACGACCTCCACAAATAGGACCAGACATAAAATTAAGATGCATTTGTACAAAGCCCAGTCTGCTTATCCACAGAAACAAATTTTCAGCAGAAGAGACTGAATCTAGGCAATTAAATTCCATACTTCAAGCACTACTTTCCCAACGACCCCCAGCTTCTCAAAGACTACAGGAAAGGGAGGAGGGGAGGTAGGGCCTTTTAAGCTAATGCCCACAGCTGACTGCTACAAGCCCCACCTGTCCATGGCCACAGAGTAAATACCTGCCGACCTGCCCAGCTGCTCAGTGCTCCCAAAATTTGGGGCAACACAAATTAGATACTGCTTTTCTAAGGAGGAACTTCTTCAACCAGTCTATGAAACTCCCACAGCAGCATTTTGTCGTTAAGACTGGAGGTTATTGGTAGCCCTCATGGCAAGGAACAGGATTGAGAACTGCACTCACATTTTGGCCTCAGTGTTTAAAGTCTGAAGTGTGGAGGTGGTCAATAAGTAATTTAATGCTTAGGGAAAAAAGGTCTTGGCTTTTTTTTTTTTGCTGAAGGGATGGAGTGGAATTACTCTGGAATTTCTTTTCTTTGTGTTGCATCCATCTAAATATTTTCTACTCATGTTTTACTTTTTTTTTCTTTCTTCCTTCTTTTATTTTATTCTTGTTACAAAAATGAGATGTCAGAAAATCTGACACAGTGCTGTGCCATATGCTTAGTCTATTTCCAGCAGCAGGTGAGAATCTCATGATTCAATTCCCACCTGTGCCAAGGCCATTTTACCCCAATTTGCTCTGTAGGAAAACATGGAACAAAAGCAATAAAACCCGTGGAAGACAGTTACATGTGGGTTGCTGTGCGGTTTCAGTACTGCCCCTGTGAAAAGGGAGAACATATACCCATTTCCCTCCCTGTACAGTAAGTAGTAAAACAGGAAAGCATTGCCTAAAGCCAGCACCACCGAGTCAGACTCAGAAGAACAACTTGTCAGCTTCCTTCTGCAGCTCCATTTTCTTCTACTCATTTAGTCTTCACACTTAGAAACTTCCATTAAAAAAAAAATCAAAAGTATTTGTATCTTCTGTAATCATCAGGTGACAGGATATGGTGGTTTGAGACATAGCACCTGATGCTGAAAATCTCAAATCAGAAATACCAGAGTTGATGACTCTACAAATCTGTCCTTCCTCGAACAAATTTGGGTCTTGAAATCCTGGCATCGTTCGCCAGAGTCCTACTGCCCGATTTACTCATCGGCAAGTCCTTGCCTTGAAGGAGCGTGATGACGTTTTCTCTCTGGTGTCTAATTGCCAGCTGGAGGGCTGTACAGCCAGTGATATCTTCCACGTCAAGCAGAGCACCAGCCTTAATCAGGGTCTTTATAATGGCCATATTGCCCTTGAGGACAGCAAGGTGCAAGGGTGTCCAACCCACTTTGTTCTTAGCATTGACGTCTGCCTTGCACTCCAGAAGATTGATGACAGTCAAAAAGGAGCCCCGCTGGACTGCAAAATGGAGAGGGGACCACTCTGACTTCTCAGCAATGTTGGGATCTGCCCCACACCTCAACAGCTCACAGACTACCGGCTCATCGCTGTAGCGAGTAGCCAAGTGAAGCGGCGTCCAGTCCATGCTTCCTCTGGCATTCAGCTTGGCATGGCTATTTTTTAGCAGGTGGATGATTTCGACGTGTCCTTTGAAAGCAGCCAGGTGCAGAGGAGTCCATCCTTTGTCTGTCTTCAGCTCCACATTGGCTCCATATTTGATGAGTTTCTCGCAGATGAGATACTTGCCCCTCACCACAGCCAGGTGCAGGGCACTGTAATGGTTTTGATCAAGGCTGTTCACAGAGGTCCCGTTCTTCAGCAAATAATGGACTACCCTGAACTTCCCCCTCTCCACAGCAACGTGAAGTGGGGTTCTATTGTTCTTCTGCTTTTTCTCCAGGTCCGCTCCTTGACTGGCAAGCAGTTTCACCAAGCTGACGTGGCCAAAGCAAGCTGCCACGTGGAGGGCGGTTTTCCCATCAACCTCCTGGGTGTTGGAGTCAGCCTGGCGAGACAGCAGTACTCGGGCCACATTCTCAAAGTTGTTCTGTGATGCCAAGTGCAAAGGAGTCCACCCGTCGTGCTCCTGAGCATTTACCTGTGCCTGGTGGTCCAGCAAGAGACGTACAATTCTGTCATCCCCATTCTGAGCGGCAAAGTGAAGAGGTGTCCAACCATCATCATCAGGCATATTGATGTCCGCATCATGCTCTATCAGAACTGAGCAGATCTCTGGTGACCTCTTCTGAACAGCCATAATGAGCGGGGTGTAGCCACAGACCACCTGGCTGTTCACATTGGCTTTGCAGCTCAGGAGAAACTTCACCTTTTCCACATTTCCCTGGATCACCATCAGGTGAAGTAATGTGAGGCCATTTTCATGGACTCTACAGATTTCCTCAGACAGGATGTCCTCTGGACTTTCAGTCTCACTGTAAGAAGGCGGGATACGAACCTCCTGATTATCAGGTTCTAAAGACAGGGGAAACAAAACAGAAGAAAGATCGAGTGAAATAGCGTGGTGTGCACAAGATGGGAGGAGAACATGTGAATCTTTATAGGATGAAATGAAGTAACTGTCATTTTAGAGCTAGGAAATATGAAATGAGGCAAGACCGGCCCATGCAGTCTCTTCGAAAGCACTGAGATGCGTGGCCTCTCCTGCACGGGAGCAATTATCTGCTATTTCCTGTATAGTTCATTTCCCTGAACTCAAAAAGACAAGTCACCCCCATGGAAAACTTTCTTGAGCCACATCCTTATCACTGGAGAGAGAGGAAATAGGCTATTTCTTGTAGGTTTCCTCTTCTTAATTTCTGTATTATAAAGAAAGTCTCCCACTTACCACCGCATCTGGTGTCTCGAGGGAAATCTTCTTTGTCACTCTCATTTTCAGGAAGGGGAAAAGAAAAAAATCGTAAGATAAAGTTGCTTATTTGCATTCCTTAATGTTTGCACACAGTCGCTCTTTGCTACTGCTCTGGAATTTTGTATTAGCATCTGAGTGGGTTTTATCCAATCGCGTTACTGCATCCAGAACACAGCAGAGCAACTCGCGACACGAACGGGAACGCAGGAGCCTGAAAGTGATCTCTGGATACCTGTGAGATTTTCCTTGTCGTACTCATTTGCTCCCAAAAAGACACCTATTCTACCTCCTGATTGCAGCACGTGCACACGGCAGCACCCCAGCCGGTCATTTGCTTTGTTGTGCAGGGAACCCAGACACCCCCACTGCTCCATCCTCTGTACTTGGGCACCTTGTTTCTCACTGACCGCACAATTAGGCGAGCCCTCAAAATAGTGATAGTTTTCAACTGCTATTTCTCCCTGGATGAAGCTGACTTCTAGGCTCCACCACACTCCAGTGGCCGGGCTAAAATTGTGACTATCCCAAAACCTGATTTTTCCCTTAGTTAGACAAACACGGGGATTTTAAAAACTTTTTTATTTATTTATTTTTTATTCTATAAGAGTTGTTTAAACTGGAACGTCCTCAGTTCCGTGGAGCTGAAAAATGGTCATCAGAGCACATGTGTCATGAGAAGAACCGCCTCAGTTCTGTGCCTGCTGGAGCTTCTGTTAATGACTGAGCCCTACGTGGTAAACCTACTTCCCGTGAGCAGCTAAAAAGAAGGGTCTTCCTCTCGGACTGTCTATCATTTAGCATACTGGCCAGCCTGCTAGATCTGCAGGTTTCCTATCCCCATAAATGAACTGGATGTACAACCTATGTAAACACACCACGCCAAGGCTGCTGAGGTGCCCTTGCTGACTGGTGATAGACAGTGATGAAAGAGGAAACGCATCCTCAAAAACTGGTTAGGAACAGAGAAAGGATGGGGGGGGCATTTCCTGGGTCCTACTGGGAAGCCTTCCTCACCTGCTGGTTCCCAGAGATGGCAGGCTTTTGGGACATCTTCCTGACAAGGCGCTCGTTCTCTGGATCTACTACGAGGCTTTGTATCAGAGACAGCAGCATGTCTGTTTCTACAGGGATATCTGCCAGAGCAAAAAGACTGTTAGCTGTACGGACTACCCAGATGCTCAGACAAGGCTGTGGAAGTCTTCCACGTATCCTCCACCTGGGGAGGAAGGAAAGAGGGGGAAGGAGGACGTGTTGACAGCAGACAGGTACTAGGCATTTCTAAGGCAGCAGGCTATTTAACTGGCACAAAGTTATAACACATTTATCCCCTGCTTATTCATCCATGCAGCTGACCTGTGGCTAACCAATATCACAGGTAGCTACCACACCTGTGAAGCTTGGCCTTTGCTTAGGGTCTTGGTCCCAACACCTCTTCATCAAGTCAACCATCTGTTGGCATTCCCCTGGCCAGTCATCGCCGATGGGTTCTAGGCAGGGCCTCTTTCCTGCTGCAACCTTGACGATAATGGCCATCATGTTGGCTCCTGCAAAAAGAGCAACGTGCACTGGGCTTTTTCTCTGTGAAGATGGCTGTAATAAACATTTAATAACTGCAGAGCATGTGAGAAGCATTTGTATTTACCTGCATAAGGTTTCTTCTGCATAAGTACCTCCCAAATGACAATTCCAAAGCTGCAGGCAATGAAAGATCATGAGCAATCACTCCCGTATGTACACAAACATAAAATTCACTTATTGCTTTCATCTTCTTGAGAAATGGGAAAATAAGAAAGAAGTTCTTCAGGTTGGAAAGATTGCATTCCCCACACCAAAAGGAAAAGATCTTATGAATCATCACATATATCTCTGACGCCTCAGCGAAAGGGCTGGTGCAGGGAATGAACGAGTTGGAGCATTGCCTGCTAAAGTCAGGCTCTTGATGCTTTTTTTTTCCTTTATTCACATTGGGGTTTAGAGCCCTTGAGTACTGCAAGTTTACGTGGCCAGGCAAATCTTCCCTTATCTCAGGTTCCTGTGCAGTGGAGTGGCTAAGGAGCTGATGAATTTCCAGAACATGTGTTTACAGCTTAAGTGGACTGCAAAGTACTTTGGCCAATGGAAAACAGTAAAGCTGAAATCTTTTCTCCACCTGTTTCTGGCCGAAATGAAGGTAAATCCTGGAGCAGACAAGCAATACTACACTTGTTTTAAAATCAAAATAAATCTAAGCAGTGACTGCTATGAAAGAGCAGACACTGTCTGTTCTGTGCTCTAATCTTACTCATTTTCTATAATAACTTCCAGCAGCCTAACAGGGTATGATGGAACCTAAGGAAATACAGCCTGCAGCTCACATGGGATCAGTGCTGCACAGAGGTGCATCTGCTCAGAGAGATGATTATCCACAGATAATTCCACTCCCCCTCACTCTCCACCACCGAGGCTGGAGTACCACACATCATGCCCAGTGTGCTCCCCACCAAGGACATTGTACAAGGCAGAGACAGAATATAAACAAAATGAGGCAACGTGCCAGTCTCTCTTGCTCTGGGCAAGAGATAGATGGCAACCCTGTATGACCTCTGAACAGAAAGGCAGCCCTTACCTGTACACATCATATTTGATTCCTGGGGGCTTACTGTTCTGGAGAAACATTTCTGGGGGGATGTAGCTCAAAGTACCTCTCAAAGCAGAGCTTTCAATATATTGCATTCGGCTAGACTGCTCCATCCACTTTGACAGCCCAAAGTCTGAGATCTGCAAGCAGAAGAAATGAGAGCCTCCCCTGTAATGCTCACCACCTCACCCTTCCTTATATTAGTGGGGAGATACCTCTGTCCTTCATGATCAGAGATATGAGGAGGTGACTAGCAGCTGGAAGTTGGTAAAACACTGATAAAATTATAGCCAGTGCTTTTCACCGAGTCCAGCAGATCAGCATTTCCTCCTAAGCTGGAGATGTAAATGCCCAGGTCTGGCTGGGAACAGATTGCCTGTATGGTCTGTGTGTGATTCTGGGCAAGAATATCATGTAATGTGTTTACCAGGTGCTTCTTATAAGGCCCACTGGTCAATCTTTCATTGAGTGCTCCTGAAGATCTTAACTTACTAGGATTCTGGACTCATTTAGCAAAAGTAACCTTTCTTTTCTTGGGAGTAATAACCTGACCCTGCAGATGCAGCATTAAGGGTGTACCTTGACATGCATGTTCCCGTCTAGGAGAATGTTCCCTGGTTTTAGATCCAAGTGCAGCAAAGGAGGGGTCATGCTATGCAGGAAATTCATCGCCAAGCCCATCTCGTGGATAACGCGGAATTTGAGCTGCCACGACATTTTGTGAGTGGGAAGAATTTTCTCCAAGGACCCTCTCGCCATATATTCCATCACTATCCCCAGAGGGCTGTTACAGACCCCGTAGATAGTGACAATGTGCTGGAATTTGATTTTCTCCATCTTGGTTGCCTCTTCCATCAGACAGTTCATACTGGTCCTGGAAAAATAAAACAGAAGAAAAGTGGAACCAAGAAATGGTATCCGTCGATTCATAGGCAAGGTTACTGTACAGTACCCTTGAGAAAGCCAGTCTTTCCAAGCAGCCCTGCCTACCCTGAAAAGATTCAGTCCAGTTTGCCCCTTGAATTGGTGATAACGCAGCCACATGATGATTTCTTGCAGACTAAAATCTAACTTACAAGATGTTACAACTTCTCAGAATGAACTGAGGATCCTTTGGGCAAATTCACCCATTAGGTTCCTAGCAAAAGAGCTGAAAACTTCCATCTTAGTCCACCTGTGCCTCTGCCTGCAGCTTTCTGTCCATGAGCACAGTGAATCTGGTCCCAAAGACAGTCTAGACATGTCTGTCCATTGTGCCAGTTTTGGCAGACCTGTTTCACTAAATCTTTACGTTTCCCAACCTGCTGAACAAGCTGGGGAGCCCAGAGTGTACCGACAGCAGCCAAGCAGTAAGGTGCCAAAACTGCATTTAATAATTACATGCCAGGAATGAATCTGAGCTTGCAATAACATTACACCAGGCCAGCAGTAGCTCTGAACATAGTTCTCCTAAGCAAACCCTGCTGCCAGTCTTACTCTAGCAGGATCCCCACAGTAAAATGTACCTCTGTATTGAGGCATCAGTCTCTGATTATGGGACATTCTTAGATGCTCGGCACATTCCAAAACTATTTAAGGATTCCATCAAGAAAGAGTTTAAGTTATGTTCTTTGAATGACAAAATAGTCTAACTTCTGTCCCTAGAAGACCAGAACAGGAACTATTAGAGGCACAAGTATTGTTACATATTTTCCCCAGATTTACATTTTCAGATTTAGATTTTCAAATCTGGGTGACTGCAGAAATAGTTTATTTAAAAAATAATTTAAAAAAAATAAAACCATAAAAAAAAATCAATGAACATATCTGCTAACATTGAACCCTTCTCCTGGAGTGTACACTAGGAGTTGAGATAACCTGTAAAAGCCATAGCGTTAAATTTACTAGAACTGATACACATAGAAGTAGAACTGATTAACTGGACTTTATTTTTTACTCCCCCAAAAGAAAATGAAATGCAGACATCTGAAGAAGCAGTGCAAGCTAGAGAACAGTCACTGCTCAAATTGAGCCATCTCAATTTTGTCAGTAATACACGAACACATGATCTCTAACCAAGCAGGATCCTTCTGACCTGAACACAGTAACGTTTTAGAATAAATAAGTTCACGGGCTCGGTTGCTATATCATAAGGACTACCTGTATTGTGTGTGGTATTGGCAGTGGTTGTGATGACCTGATCTCCAGACCCAGGGCAGGCAGAAGAAGAGTCTCTGCCAGTGAGAGACAACAAAAAGTAAGCCAAAGGTGCAGGTGGACAATCAAGAGAAAAGAGCACGTCTGGAGGGTAAGGCAAGGGAAGGAGCAGAAAGCTTTGTGAGCCCAGCAAAACCAGCTAGAAATTATCTGCCTCTCAGCTTTAAACACAGTGATTTTAACAACTAGTCTAAAAGATACCAGATAATCCCAATGTCTAGTGAAAGCTGCAAATAATCAGGCTGCTTTTATCCCCAGGTCCATGCTTAGTTTAAGACACCTTCCTCAGCCTCCAGATCTCCATGCTAACCATTCCTTTTCCTCTTGCACAGGCATACACACAGATAAAAAAAAAAAGCAGGGTTCCAGATCACTGACATTGTCTCCACTCCCTTTTGGGTCCTAGACTTCCCCAGAAAAAGCAGGCACATAAACATTTCCTTCAGAGTTTTAGCCCCAAATCCCCGCAGCCAGCTCTAGCCGACTGTTGGAACCGCTGAGCTGAACCAAGAGACCGCGCGGTTACCTGTCCACACTGGAGTCCTGCAGCAGGTATGGAGAGCATTTCACTGCATAAACTGTTCTCCACCTCTTGTGCTTCACTTGGTACACATGCCCAAAGCCTCCGCTGGCCACCTTAACCCAGTCTTCCTCAAAATCCTCCTTATTAAAGACAGTCAAGCTCCCCAGGTGCCGGTCTCTCTCTGAAGTCATGACAGAAGCAGCCCGGCTGCTGGCCTCCTTCTCAGGTGGTATCAGAGAAGAATAAAAGGAGCTCTTCCTACTTCTGACTTTTACAAGGAGATAGGGAGTCACCTGAGATGAGCCATGTTACTTACTGCCAAGAGGCGGATCCCAACTGTCACTCTCATTTAGTATGCAGAGGAGCTGCAGTGCTTAATTCCAGGCACTCATGCCAGAGCTTGGCCAGCTTGTGGTTACACATCTGTTTCCATAAGGCTGGGTGGGCAAATGCTGAAAGAGTACAAGATGAAAAACGGGGCAATGCAACAAACCTGTAACCATTGCGCTGTGGAGAACATGGGGTTCCTCACCTGTGGCATCAGTTTACGCTGGGTGAAAGTAAGACAGACTGATACCTAAAGGAAGGAAGTCTTTACACCCAGAGCAATCCCCAAGGCTCCTGGGCAGCAGCACAGGATGGATGAGGAAGAAGTGGAAAATGCTCCAGAAATATAAACAAAGAATAGCCCAGAACTAGCACATGACAAACACAAGTGTGTGAATCTGAGCAAATGCTTACACAAATACAACACACAGGGCGAGTCACAGCAGTCACCTTGGGGATGAAGCTGTCACATGCCTGCAAGGGGTGTCAGAAGAAGCCAGAGAATACTGACTAGCTGGTCTGAGCAGTTCAACCATCGCCACTCGAGCACTAGGAACAGTCCGTGTGTCTGCAGCTGTGTTGTGCTTTGTTTCCCCGGCGGTAGAGAGGCTGTAATGACAGTCATCTGGGTCTTGTTGCACATATGCCTTCAATGACTCCACACAGGGACTGTCCCTGGAGGTACGGCCATGCCAAATACAACGCGGTGCTGCTTTCCCCGGTGCTACTACAATACAAACAATAGCAAGTATTTCTGAAGGGTAGTTGTCATGCAATTTTGCCCCAGAATGTGTAGCTACCTATCAGAAATGAAATTCCTGGAGCAAGACTGATCTGTGTGGGAGCACAAGCAAATGCCCTGTTCTATTTGAAGAGGTGCTCTAGCAATTGCCCATCGCTCACAGCTACAAAGGCTGTAGGGAAAGAAGGGGAAGAAAAAGGAACAAAAGCTAGTCAGGCTTTTAGGGAATTAAAAGCATGAGTTTGATGCACCCTTCTGCCACATGCCTGCCGCTCCCTAACAGCTCCCCCACAGTGTGAAGCTTCTGACCCAGGTGCTGCCCCAGCCACCTCCCCTCCCAGTTGCCTGCACTCACCTCCCAACACAACTTCAGAATTGAGGACAAGTAGCAGATGGTTTAATTCCCTAGTGTTTGGGCACAAGCAGCACAAACTCTTACTGAAACACATTTTATTGTAGAAAGATCAGGAGAAGCTGAGGAAGTACAAAGAAAACAATCCATGGTTAGAGACACAGCTGCAGCTACTGCTCCAGAAAACTCACAGGGGAGCCGCCTTTATTGGCAATTAACTCAGGCATGTACCTCAAACTTAATAGCATTCAAAGAAAAGGTTAATAAAGGAGTCCAACGGACCGTTTACACTTCTGTTGTCGAATACATTTCTCGAAATGTACCTACTTCTACCCCCAAACTAGGAACAACTTATTTCAGGGGAAGCCACCTCAGAATTCCTGCTCATTCATAACCTACCGCGCGCACAGCCCCAACGGACACTCGGGGTGTCTGCAGAGCGATCCTGCTCCGTTTTGAAACAACGTCGGAAAACAGCGTCATCTTCAGGCAGAATCAGAGCAGCTTCTAAAAACCTCGGGAGCTGCTTTATAACGAGCGCCTGCTTCAGAGGCCGGAGCCGTGCGGAGCCGCTGCTGCCCGCGCAGGGAGACTGGCCCAGAACACGGTTCTGTCGCCCGCCCACCCGCGACAGCAGCGCATCCCGC
>JANIJG010009154.1:69495-87380 GCA_024611175.1 Megaceryle torquata | reverse complement strand
GTTGAGAAATAACAGGCATGGAAATTTTCTCAATTATATTTTAAATATATATTTTAAATATATATTTCAAATGAACAATTAAAAATAAAGCTTCTATAAAAATTAAGATGAAAAAACTTACCCAATCTCTAAACATACCAGTTTAATCTGTTGCAGGCTAACAGGCCAAACAAGATTGAAAGAGATATTAATAGCTGTTCATTGAAGAAACAAAATATTTGAGATAGTCCTGTCTCAGTTTGGCTGAAGCTGTTGACTTTATTTTCTTAAACATTTAAACAGGAAATGTACCCATTGAGATGAAACATCTCATTTACTTTTGTGCCTGTCAGCAGCTGTAACATAATTACATACACTCCACTGCATCACTTATAGCTCAAACCCAAGCTGGAGGGTAAAACAGGCATCTGCAAAGAACTATTTCATTTTAGGAGATATTATTTAAATTATATGTAAAGAGCAGTTTTATCTCCTTCATTCAAGAAATCTGAGGCTTATTTTACTTCAATTGATAGTTTACTGAAGAGACTTTGTATTTAATCAAATTGTTCTCTTAGGCTTAAAGAACTGAATGCTTTTAAATGCAATACTCTATGCAAGAAAGGCTGGACATGTGTATTACTGGGATAAGAGTAGGAGTTTTCTTTTTATATGGTCATGGGTTTAAGAAAAGTTTAGGTACCATACTGCTTAATCCTTCATTGAACTAAGTTTTTACTTAAAAGATGGGGCAAATTCATTTAAAGGAGACCATGCAGGATGGAGGGACCACTCCTTTATGCCAGCATCTGGGCTTGAAATTACAGAAAAAATTATAGGTAGATTAAAAAAAAAAGTTAAATATAACATTACAAAATGTAGACTGGATGTTTTACCTAGCTGTGTAAAATTAACTAAATAAGCATCTACAGAGATAATTCAATCTTTAAAATCCCTTCATTTTATGACAGCTTAATTTACTGACAATGCAGAAAAAAATATTAGGTAAGTCAGTGACTAATCTCTCCATCATTAGCAGACATAAAATACTGTATGTTTCTACACAGACCATTTTATTTCAGAGTCTGGCTATTATGCTTAAGCACCCAGTCAGGGTGGTGAACAGAACTGAGAGTGCTCTGTCAGCCTGGAGAGCTCTAAAAAAAGTGGCTACAAAGTGGAAGGTGTCCACTCACGGGTGTACTAAATATCCTCTTGCAAGAAAGTTGACTACCTATGAGCTCCAAAATGGCAATTCTTCCATTGTGTGGGGGAAAAAAACCTATTAAAAAGTAATCCCAGCCTTTAACTATAACCCACAGACATTAGATCACTGACGGGAAAAACTCTGCTGCAAATGTTATAAAGAAGTGATGGGAAAAATCTGGCTACCGTGACTAATGGCAAATGTGAAAGAAAGGAGTAAGAATATGCAGAGAGGGATACAAAAAAGTGACAAGCAGAAGGGATTTGCAGCACAGTGAACAAACACCAGGAAAGTATTCAAGGAAGATCAAGGCTAAAAGTTATTTGAGACAAAGATTGCTCTTAAAGCCAACATGTTGTAAGGAGAACCGAATCCTTTCATTGAAAAATAAAACCAAAAGATAAAAGCAAACCAAACTAAATCAATCAATCAACAAAAAAAAAAAAAAAAAAAAAAAAAAAAAAAAAAACAAACAACCAACAGCAAAACAAAGGAAAAACCCCAACTTCTAAACAAAGAAAATGGGTTAATATTGATACTGTAAGGGAAATTTTTTGCCATAGAGGATACATGTCCAGGTTAAAGATAGACAGAACACACCCATCCTGCTGCTAACACTCTTTTGAGGCCAAAAGCAGTAAACTGACTGGTTTTAATTTCCAAGGAGAATAAAAATGTGCTGAGGTCAGTCCAGCCCCCTGTCCACCCCATTACATGGAAAAGTAGACCTCCTTCTAGCTATTGGTGTCCCTTTTGACTGCTCTCAAGACACTCTTCCTGTGTTCTGGCTTGTTGCTTCTATTGCTCAGGGAAACTCCCATTCCCAGGACTCACCATCTTTTGGTTATATATAAGTTGTTGTTATTGACATTAACAGCAGATATATTCAAATGGGATAAACCATTGATATTCCTACTCATTATGTCAAGCCAATGTAGTGGTATTATTAAATTAGCTTATGGGAAAAAAGAAATAGCATTAATGGAAGTGATCCATGTGACTTTCTACTAGGAAAACTAGGGGAATGTGGTCTGAATAAAACTTCTGTATGGAAGGCACAGAACAGAGTGGAAAAAGAAACCTCCAGAACGGAAGAATCCATTATTATATCACAAAATAAGAAAGAAATCAGAATTCAGATGAAAATCAGGCATGTACATTTCTAAAATACAAAAACCTATGAAACACCTTTCTTTTCGTAGTAAACAGAAGGAGATTTCATAATAGTTTTCAGAAAAAACCCTGGAGATATTGAAGAAAATGTGTAATTTAACAGAAATGGAAGCTACTAGACTTAAGAGAAACCAAATACACAAATATGCTGTGAGGAATAAACATTAGCCAAGAGTACATCAGAAAAAAAATATGGGGAATTAGAGCAGTTCACAAACAAAATGTGTCACAAGTATGTGGTGCTGATACAAAAAGATGACAGTGGAAGATATTAATAGTAGCATTTCATGTAGCCCATAGGTATTGATGCAGCCTACTGAAAGGTATTAAGTCTTTAAGGAAAACATAGATGGATATAGCTGTGAAGTATACAACCAGAATGATAAAAGCTTTAGAAAAGTAGACATGTAGGAAAGCTTGAAGCTTTCTTTCCTACTGTGGATTCTTGATTAAAAAACAAAACAAAACAAAACAAAACAAACAAACAAAAAAACCAAACAAACAAAAAACCCAAACCAAACCAAACCAAACCACAAAAAACCCCAAAAAACAAACAAAAAAAAAACCACAACAAAAAAAAAACCCAAACCAAACCAAAAAAACAAATCTCAGGAGGGGTAATTAAATCAGTCTCCTTACACATGAAAAATTGATACAAAAAGAAAAGAAGATCATAAGCTACTTTTCAGTGTAATAAAAACAACAACAAAAAATTAACTAAACTTTTCATTAGATAATAGCTGGCTATAGGGATGGTACAGCTCTGGAATCAACTATGTAAGGAAGCTGTGAAAGTTGTGTAAATGGTTAGATAGGCATGTGTCAATGGTAAAAACCTGGGATGCTGGAGTATTTCATGCAGCATATAGCTGCTGTATTTTAGAGCTATAACTTAGTCTTTACAGCTCCTTAGCTTCAAAACAGACCTTTGCGCAGTAAGGAGCTACTTTCCATTTCATATCAATAATTCTTAATTTGTTTTTTCGTGGGTTTTGTTTGTTTGTTTTAATCCAAACAATTCTGTACTTGGATAAACACAACAGACATCCTTAAAAATCATATAATTGCATGCATCATGCATTTCTTATTTTGGTCCAGCTCTTGAGCAATCTTAGTTCCATAACTCATGGCACTGACCACGTGAAGAGCTAAAAATGGTGTGATAATTTGTTTCTGTCTCATGAATAAGTTGGGTTAAAAAAAAAGTAAAAAGTCACTATATTAGTAACATTACAGAATGTTGGAAAAAATGCAAATCCAGGCTTCAGTTTTATAGAAATATATCCTTTTTTTATTTTAAGGTTTTGGGTTTGCCTTTTTTTTTTTTTTTTTTTTCTCCTATTTTGAATCATAGATTAAAAAGGATGTTGGGCCCTAAATGTGTTTGCCTTAGAAAGGCTAATTGGTATTGTTGTATTTGTATGTCAAAGGGAGGACTGAAGTCTCAACAATTGTTAACCTCTCCCATGGCGTGCTAATAAAAGGTCAGAGGCCCACATGTGGTTTGCAGCCTGGGGAATTTCTCTCAATGTTCTGCCAGGGATGAGACCGCCCGAACAGTTTCTCTCATAAGTTTTAAGCCATATACTGCATCCTACTTCTCTTGCTGTGCCAAAACTGGACCCAAGGGTATCCAGAGTCTTGGCGGATGGGAAAAAATGAGTGCTTCCTATGGAAGCCACAGCTGTTTTCCTGAGAGAGAGTGAGAGCACAGATGCTCAAATATTTCTCTACTTTCCATTTCTGACTACCTGTTCTGGCAGCAGTTTCAAGAAAGGGGGAGGACAGAGGCAGGCATCCAGCTGCTTTCAATATGCCTTGGCAGCATAGGTACTGATTTACTAAGCACTAAAAATGTTCAAAAAGGATTTTTTTTTCTGGATTTCAAACTATAAAAAAGGTAGAGAGTGAGAATATGCACTAGTGCTACCCCTCTTGAGCAGAAATTTAGTGATTAGGATGACAACCTTAATTATGAAAGCGAAGATTTTTTTCAGGGAAGAAATGACACTGCATAATATTTAACAGATACTGCTCAAAGAAATGTGTGTGTATCTATATATATAAATGCAGGCACACAGAAGTTCAAGTGCATATATAAAATATGCATCTCCTATGCATTTTCAATAAAGATTTGTTTATTTCATCAGACTGTAAACTGTACATCATAATATAGATTTGATTTTGAATTGTGGGGCTATATTTATCCCTAGTGTAACTGTCTGAAGTCAAAGAAAATACATATGCAAATTTATACGATACATTGATTTGGCCCAGAATTTTATATAACATCAACTGCCTCTTAATTAAATTTAATCAAAATTAATTTATCTCCTTTCTTTTTTTTTTTTTTTTTTTTTTTTTTTTTTTTTTTTTTCTATACATACTGATGTGCAATGATCATTTTATAGATCTGCTTGGTCAATAGTCTATACTTATGTTCTTAGACATGTTACATAGCTAGTTTGAAGCCCTTATATTGACCCCGCTCAACATTTTTTCAACATCTAGTTCTATCTTTTAAGGTATTATAAAAGTATTCCTTAAATGGATTTAATTAGTCTAATTAAAGCACAGTTAATTAATGTAAGTGAAATATTAGATATTGCTGATAAGTAAACAGCAGAACAGCACATACATGAGACTGTAAAACCCCTGGATTTAACAGTTCTTCACTGCTCAGTCAATCAAGAGAAGCACTATCAGTTAAGCTTACATTTCACTAGTTTATTTATTTTAAGGACAGCTCTATCGGTTTTGTTCTCTGTTACACCTGTTTGATACCTGCAAGCACTCAGTCACTGCCTGCCCTTTCTGTCACAGAATGTTAGGGGTTGGAAGGGACCTCAAAAGATCATCTAGTCCAACCCCCGTGACAGAGCAGGATCACCTAGACCAGGTCACACAGGAACACGTCCAGATGGGTTTTGAATGTGTCCAAGAGAAGGAGAGTCCACAGCCTCCCCGGGCAGCCTGTTCCAGTGCTCTGCCACCCTCATTACATTTACATGGAACCTATGTTCCAGCTTGCACCCTTTGCCCCATGTCCTATCATTGGAAGTCACTGAGAAAAGCCTGGCTCCATCTTCCTGACACCTTTTATATATTTATAAACATTAATGAGGTCACCCCTCAGCCTCCTCTTCTCCAAGCTAAAGAGACCCAGCTCCCTCAGCCTTTCCTTCTAAGGGAGATGTCCCACTCCCTGTCACAGCCTCTCTTTCAATGAAGTGAAGAAACATCTGTCTATCAATAGGAGAAGAAGTAAGCAGATGATCAATGTTATCTGCAAAAAGTTTTGGGAAAGTGGAGCTCTATAAAACTGGTAATTCTCCCCAGTAAACTGTCAAAAAGGCATTCTCCCCTTAAAGACCCTCAGCAGGCTACTTGAACAGCCACCTGCATTCTTCCTCTGATCTCTCCCTCTCCATCGCATTGTTCATCAAGACTTTTAACTTGCATTCAGTCCAAATCTTTGTTATTGTTTTTGTCTTGATCTGCCTAGGCACCAGACACCTATTCCTACTTCAGCTCAATGATCAACCTATGTTAATTTTCTCGCAGTAAGAGCTAAGCTGTTGTAGCCAGTACATTCCCCAGACAGAGCAGTATCTTTGGTTTGACAGCTTCCACAAAGGTATCTGTTATTGAATGTCTGAGCACTACTTTCAGAAGGACTTTAAAGCTGGTGAAGTAAAGTCCAGCACAGTTGATCCAATATTTCTAAGCCATAAGGATAAGAAGCTAAATCCACTCTTGAGTGGTGATCTCATAGCTTAGCCATTCAAGCTGTTGCTCCCTTCTTAGAGGTAGAAACCACCAGCAAGATGCATCACATAAGAATCCTTCTAGGAATGGAATAAGAGGAAAAAAGTGGATTGGCTTGACCAAACCACAAGGAGTCAGTGAGTCTGAGCCAGCAAGGAAGTCACAAATTTAGAAAAAGAACTACTGTATTTCAGCCACACCTTGCCCAACACTGTTCAAAGAGGGGAAAGAGATAGGGGAATTTTGCTGCCTCAGTCTCTCCTTTGCAAGTCATTTATTGCACTTCTAAAAGAACCAGTGCCTAATCTTTCTGCTTTCTTGTCTTAGTATTTATAACATAGATTCTGATATCCTAGCAGCTAAAATGTGAGCAATCCTCCTTTTTTTCTCCAAAATAAAGTGTCAGAGGTCTTTAAAGATGTCAGATGGCTGCCCAAGATAGTGTCCCTTTCTGAAAATAAGCAGCAATCCCCTATTACTTATGTAAATAAGAATGTAATCATTTTCAATTGTTCATAGAGGATAAAAGAGGTTTTGATGATGGCTAATTAACCTAGGTAATAGCGCATGGTTTTTTTGAAATATTTTGCTGTTAGCTCTTTTAATTATTTTTCTACCATTCAGCTGACTCATAATGAATTATTCCATTTTTATTGAACATCTCTATTTTATGTACTTCAAGCACTCTCAGAATAGAAGCTTTTTGCAGTTATGCATATATATCAGCCAAATCATACTTTCAGCAGTACTATAAAAACACATTCTTTTTTTTTATTGTTGTTGAAAACCTGCATACTTAAATACTGAATCTTACAGAAAATACGGAAAATAAGCGTGTTATCATACAAATCATTAGAACATGAGAGCGAAGTTACAGAAGCATAGGCACAATTCTGACAAATTCATATATATGCCATGTAAGATCCAATCTTGCAACTCTTACTCACAAAGTAACCTTGCTGAAGACTATAGGAATATGTACATAAAAAAACCCCCAGGATTAACCCTAAAAGCCTGAAAGAAATCCACTTAGTTTTTCAGCTATAAGAACAAATATTGCATCATAAAACAAACGATGTCCAGATGAGTAAAATAGCTTAGCAACAAGATAATCGTATAGAAGACTTATAGGCATGTCTATAGTGATGACAGATAACAGAACCTGAGGAGAGGCTATTACACAGAATTTGGAGTATGGCATTGAGTCTCCTCCTGATTGTTAAATTATTTGCAGATACAGCAAGATTAGTCTGTATCTAAAGAGATTTACTATCGATATCACAATAAAACCATCAGAGAGAAACGACTTTTGGAATAATGGAACGGCTAACTGATTTAAAAAGTGACTTAAAAACACTTCTCACTGCCACTAACCAGAGAAAAAGAAATGAATGAGCTATACAGAGACTGAAAAAAGTTTATCACAGTCTATAGCATTATGTAAATGCATTCAGGAACAAAGACAATAATGAAGAAGAACAAAACAAGTCTGGACACAGATGTATTTTTGAATAAACAAACATGAGTTCTTCCTTGACTAAACCCACACATTGACACAATTTAGATTCATTAGTTTGTTCTAGTTGTAAGTAGTAGCTTTCTGTAGGATTTTATTACAGGGCTGAATCTGATCCATGGAAGACGAATTTGATCAAAATGCTTTATTGTGTTTATCAGACTCTAAGCTGTGTTAAAATAATGGGGAACTGTAGCATGGGAGGTGGCTCCCACAGAAACTCTGCATCCTCTCAGGGTGAGCTAGATCTGGCATCTTCTACAGGCTGCTATGAAGCAATGGCAAAGGCCAATTTGTGATGGTATCCCTATGCAATTTCCAAAATAGGCCTTGAAGGGGCTTATTGTACTGTTTTTCTCTCACACACAACCATAATAAGGACAAGTAATAACTGTAAGTGACAAATATATTTTTATTATTTTGTCCAGTGGTTTCTCAGTCTTCTGAATTCAAAGACTATTGATTCCTATATGAATTCATATTCAGTATTGAAATATAATTGTCCTGAAAATGTGAGAGAGAAATGAGTAGCATTTATTTTCATGTATTTAACATAGCTAATCAAACACATTATAATAATTTTTGTTTTTTTAAAAGCTAAACCAACCAGGTCTACATCAATAATCTTATGTCCATAAACCCTTCTTTATGAAGCACTGTATTGGGATATAAAAACAGATTGTGGGAATCATTAGATTGGAAGAGACCTTTAATATCAAGTCCAGCTGTTAACACTGACAAGTCACCACTAAGCCATGTGCCTCAGCACCACATTTACACATCTTTCCAATACCTCCAGGGACGCAGCCACCTCCCTAAGCAGCCTGTTCCACTGATTGACAATACTTTGGTGAAGAAATTTTTCATAATATCCAACCTAAACCTCCCCTGGCAGAACTTGAGGCCATTTCCTCTTCTTCTATCACTTGTTACATGGGAGAAGAGACTGATCCCCACCTCTCCACAACTTCCTTTCAGGTATTTGTAGAAAGTGATAAGTCCTCCCCTGAGCCTACCTTTTTCCAGGCTAAATAACCTCAGTTGCTTGCCTCAGACACTCCTCATAAGACTTGTTCTCTAGACCCTTCACCAGCTTCATTGCCCTTCTTTGGACATGCTCCAGCACTTCAATGCCCTTCTTGTAGTGAAAGGCCCCAAACTGAATACAGTACTTGAGGTGCAGCCTCACCAGTGCCAAGTACAGGATCACCATCACTTCCCTTCTCCTGCTGGCCACACTATTTCTGATACAAGCCAGAATCCCATTGGCCTTCTTGGCCACCTGAGCACACTGCTGGCTCATATTTAGCTGCCTGTCAACCTATACCCTGAAGTCCTTTTACAACAGACAGCTTTCCAGCCACTCTTCCCCAGGCCTGTAGAACTGCACGGGGTTGTTGTGACCCAAGTGCAGGACCCAGCATCTGGCCTTCTTGAACATCAAACCATTGGCCGATTGATTCAACCTGTCCCGATCCCTCTGTGAAGCTTTCTTAACTTCCAACAAATCAACACACCCACCTAACTGATGATCTGCAACCTTAACTGAGGCTGCACTCAGTCCCCTCATTCAGATCACTGATAAAGATATTAAAGAGAAAAGACCTCAATACTGAGGCTTGAGGAACACCACTTGTGATCAGTTGCCAACTGGATTTTATTTCCATTCACCACCACCCTCTGGGCCTGATCATCCAGACAATTTTTTACCCAGCAAAGCATATGCCCATCCAAGCCATGAGCAGACAGTTTCTCCAGGAGGACAGTGTGGGAAATGGTGGCAAAAGCTTTACTGAAGTCCAGGTAAACAATATTCACAGCCTTTTCCTCATCACCTCATCATAGAAGGAAACCGGTTAGTCAAGCAAGACCTGCCTTTCACAAACCCATGCTGACTAGGCCTGATCACCTGGTTGTGTCTCATTTGAGAGCTCCATTCTGATGGTGTAAAACCTTAACCAGGTAGTTGTCTAGAAGGCGTGGTTTATTAAAATTCAATAGAATTTGTCATATGACGTATGTCTGGAAGTAGGAAATAAGGGTAAACACATATACACATCTATCATTCTTTCAAAACGTACTGAAGTTCTTCTGTGGGATTGATAGAACTGGAGCCTATTGCAGAGATGAGGGAAGGGGAGGAAGAACTTATCAATCGAAAAGATACAACTGTGACTTTGACTTTGCTTTCTTGGTTTCTTTTGCATTAAAAAATTGCAGTTGAAAATTATTTATCTCCATGAAAATGTTTGCTATGTTTCTGTAAGGTATGTTTAGCTACACTTTTAGAAGAATGACTTATACAACACATTTCAACCCTTTTGTTGTATACAGATTTTATGGAAACAGAATGATTCACAATAGATTTATTAATCAAAATTATTTGGCTATTTCCTTATGGATTCTGCTTTTCCTACAGATCATGCCTTATTACAAATGCTTGATAAGTCTGCATCATACTAACAACTCATTTTTCTATTAATATCTACATTAAATACATGTCTAACATCCTATTGTATTCCAGATATCTGCCCTGTACAAACTTACAATTACATAGCATTATAGAAATCCATATCATTAATTTTTATATTTGTTATTTCACATAAATTAATTAACTAGTCCTTGGAGTATTTGTGTGGTTTCTGTAAATAATTGTGTGGCCTAGCAATCCATCACAAAAGATTTATTGTGTACGATTTTTCTGTGGAATGCTTAGCTGAAGCAGCACTCAATAACATAATAATGAATGCAGAAAAAAAAAAAAAAAGACAGGAAACAAAACATGTATGTCAGGAACAGTTCCCTTTAAAGTTATCTGCACAGCTAGAAAAAACAGTGTGGCATGGAACTACAAGTAAAAATGAAATCAAAACACATGAATTGACATAAACAAGTACAACATTTCAAGGAAATAGAGTGTATGTAAAGCTTCAACTATAACTCCTAAATCTTTTATTTTATCAGAAAACTGCCAAATCAGATAAGTTGTATAGGGTTTTATTGATACTAGTCATTTGAGTAACCAATTTAAAGTGAGATATTTGTTCCTTTCATGTGAGAAACTATTATTACAGTTCAAACAGATGGTAGATCAGGCTAAAAAAAATTCTTAAGAAATCAGATATAATTTAATAAAACTCTAGAAGACCTTCTTTTCTGAAAAAGGTTTACAGATAGCTTCAAATATTTGCATGTGGGATAGAAGTCTCACTGAGACGGTTGAATTCCCTACACATTTCCTTTCCCTGACAAAGCAATCTTGCGTGGAAGTTAACCACCTCTTCACATAATCACAAAAATTAATAGTCATTTAAGTCATCAATTCCTGTAGTCTGGCACTCGGAGCTTGTTTTAATTTTTGTTTGCTGTTGCAAGATCTCTATAGCAAGTATAGAGAAAAATCTTATTTAAATCTTTTATGTAACATAGGGTTGAGTCTTCGTTTTCTTATTGTTAAGAGTTTGGTTTTGGCTTTCTCGTGAATTAAAGTTTAAGAATTAGGACATAGAACATCCTGTCACCAGTCAGACTTTTTTTGTAGCTGATAAGTAACCAATGACGTCAATGGGATTACAAACCAAATTTATCCCTCCTGTTTTGTGCCCAATTCTCATTTACATAAACTTGTCAGTCCTGCCCAAATGATAATAATTTTAATTTAAACACAATTAAAATTACCACTTTGGTAATCTCAATTTTAGAAGTTCTCAGTTCAGTATTGTCAAACTGGCATTCTGACCTGTTAGTTTGTCTGCATTGCCACCTGGAGGACCTCATAGCAAAATCAGGTTGAATTGCTTGGGTAACATTGCCTCTTAAGGATCCAAGAGTTAAAGCTGCCTCTTGTGCTGCAGGAAGAGACCCACCGTGGCTTCTCATTGCCCCCTGAAAGAGGGAGCTCTCAGAAGTCCAGAAATAGCCTGGAAGATGTCTAGCTACCTAACCAGATATATCATAATCTGTGTAGATAGGAGATACAGCTCTCTAACTCCCCTCCATGGTCTTTCCTAGTGTGTTTGTTGGATTATTGTTACATTTGCATACATATTAATAATTTCATTACTTACCTTAATCATAAAGGTCTGACACTAGCTCATAGTTAGCTACCACATATGAGAAGCTAAGAAAAAGAGAACACAGCTCCTTGAAAACTAATTAATGACAAAATGGAAAAGTGAGATTCTGAACTCCAGCTGGACTACCTAATATTGTGGCAAATAATTAGAAATTTAGAAAAAAAAAATCAGTCAACAATTTGGTCCATTTTTTAAAAAGACAAAGCAAAACCCCTACTGATTAAATATTGAACAATGCTTAGCCTGATGCCTTAGTTTACATAAAATCTTGAAAAGAAGTGAGGAAGAACATTCTGTCAGGTTGAGCAACAGAGATTTGAAGAATTTTGCATCCCTAGGAAAATGAAACTTCAGGAATATAACAACCTTCAGACCATACCCATATTTTAGAAGGAAAATATGATGATGCTACTGTGCATGACTGTAAATAGAATTCCTTTACAACAATCAGTGATAAATTAAAATATTTTTAAAATTATGCAAGTATAGTGACACTGTAGAAAGTTAATGTGTGAGAGTAATGTGTGAGAGTAAGAAACAAACTTTTAGTGAAACTGCTGAATTTGCAAGACATGGAAGTTTTCAGAAAAGCCTGAAAAATTTTCTGTATGTCCTCTGAAGGAACATAACACACCAGGCATATTTTGGTTCCAAGTATAGCTGCTTAAGCAAATATGTGCTAATCAGTGCAGATCACTGCCTCCCCATAGATCCAAGTCATGGTGCATTCATGAAAGGAGCAGATGCTATCTAACAGACAGAGATGACATTGCTGCACTAGGGAAGAAAGACTGCATCAGTGTGAGTGATGAATCCCCCATCAGAAATTTCCAGGAGATAACTACAGCTAGTGACCAGGTTATTATTTTAATGCAAGTAAAATGCTTATTAACTGTTAGTTGGACACAGGTGCAGAGGGTTAATGTAATATCAGATGTCTGACTAGCAGGCTGGAATGGAAAATTTAGTCTTACAGAACAGATTCAAACCTTATGTTATACACAGTGGGTGAGTGTGAACTAGATAAAACAATGAGGAAAATCTTAGAAAGTTAGAACAGTATGTTTTAGCAGAAAACAGACTACCTTTATAGGCATAAAAATAGTGTCCTTAGTATAGCTGGGTGTTTCAGAAGAACAGACTATGGAGATAGGACAGACGGAGTTGTTGGAGCAGAGCCAGAGGAGAGCCCAAGCAATGCTGGGAGGCCTGGAATCTCTCTGCTGGAATGCCAGGCTGGGAGAGTTGGGGGTGTTCAGCCTGGAGAAGAGAAGGCTCTGGTGAGACCATATTGTACCTTTCAGTACTTCAAGGAGCCTGTCAGAAAGATGGGGACAGACTTTTTAGCAGGGCCTGTTGTGATAGGACAAGGGGTGATAGGTTTAAACTAAAAAAGGGAGATTTAAACTGGAGAGAAGGAAGAAATAGTTGATGAGACCCTGTCCCAGGTTGCCCAGAGAGGTGGTCGCTGCCCCATCCCTGGAACCATTCCAGGTGAGGTTGGCTGGGGCTCTGAGCAACCCGCTCTAGTTGTATATCCCTGCTCCCTGCAGAGGGGTTGGATCAGATGACCCTGAAAGGTGCCTTCCAACCCAAACCAGTCTGTGATTCTGTGATAGAAAGGGAAACAAAAACAAGGAAAGGGTGCGGGGAGGGGGGGAAGTTACTAAAATAACAAGAAAGCTAAACTTCCAGGAACTAGAGAAATCATGTCGAATTACTGACAGAGCATTATTATGGAAGTTAATTCTGCAAGAGGGATGTGTTTTGGCTGCTTTTCACAGTACCTGGTCATGAAAAACCTTCCTTTGGCTAGGTGCAAGGCCTGTAAGGACACCTTCTGTTGCTCTTAACCAGAATGTAAGGTCTCAGTTACTGATCCTACCCCTTTCCCCAAACTAGGGATTGATACTGTTACTGCAGCCACATCTCAGTGCTTGGATTGGAGGTTTATAGATTCTGTCTAGACCAGGAGGTCTCTTGCAGCAACTGAGGGAAAGCACTGGTTGGAAGTGATTGCTGCTGAGCTCCGCTGTATTTCAGGAAGAGAGAACTAATGTGGATGTAAATATTTGTATCAAATACAAATTCTAACATAAGCGTACCATTTAATTATGCCAAAGCCTTGTATTGATGGATGTGGAAGAAATCCTTCTGAAATATTCTGTAGTCTTAAAGGATTATGACTACAATATAAAACATGAATGATGTAAAATAAGAAAACCTCCATGCTCTGACAGAAAAACGGAGGACGCTGACATGGAGGTGAGTAGGGTAGACATAGCAGAGAATAAAAAGCCTCCAAAAGAGTAATAGATGAATTTACTTTACCACACTTTACTGTGCCAAAACTACTAATCTGGTTTACTATTATGCTAGATACTCCTTATATTTCTTCCACAGATTTCTACACAGGAAATTAAAGTCTGTACTTACTGTATGACTTAACTGTAACTGTTAGGCTTCAGTTAAAGTCTCTTTCTTTAGCAAAAGAGTGCTAAAAAATAACAAATCAATAAGCTGCTTGAGACAGACATGGTGAAGGATTGATTTGGAGGCCAAAAATTGTTTCCTACTGATGGGAACAGCCTTTCTGCAAACTAAGTGATTTTTTATATAAATATCAGATCTATGGAAAGAGGAAATTCTTTAAAAGACACAGTAAAGAGTAAACAGTGTCTAAAAGGGGATAGAGAGTCAGGGAAGGAACGATCTCTGAGAGAAGCTTATATACTAATGACAGACAGAAAACAACATGGGAGAACAGAAAAAGTAGAATGATAAAGCCAAGAGAAGGAAAAGCAGAGAGAAGTGTTGAGAAGAGAAGCTTCAGGAGATGGACTGAGATGAACACCACAAAACAACACAAAAAGAGAAGAGGGAGGAAAATCGAGGAAAGAAGAATCGGTAACAATATAAAAGAAAAAAAGAAAGGCATAAGAAATGGAGGGGGGGGGAGAGCTTCATTGTAAAGGTGTGCAACAATCAAAGAATAAATACATTAAAAGGAAAAAGGTAAATCTAAGATAACGTCTATAGAATGTGCATACTTTACTTCTGCAACCTTCCCAGGATAAGAGGCTTGCTGGTGCTTCATGAACTACAGGTGGATTGAGTGGTTACACTGTCACCCAACAGCAGACTTAGCCATCATTAGTGCTGTCCCACTGTATGGGGCAAGGGTTATCAAAGAACCCTCTAACATGGGGTTTTCTGTAAGTGCATCAAACTGTTTGGCTGCCATTTCATAGTGCAAAATTCATTTGCCAGAAAAAGGGTTAAATTTAATACAGCTGGACAGCTGAGCAGCTGCTTTCATGATTTAAATAAAAACAAGCTGAAATCCTTGCTGTCAGCTCAGTGATATATGACTTGTAATGGGATGTTTCCAACCTTTTCTTCCATATGGTTGCCTATGTTAGGTAATACACACAGCCTACAGTGCAACCAGCTTCCCAGAAAACATCTGGGTCCCATTCCTGCTCTGTTAGCTTCAGTGTTGCCTCCCACAAACACAGATGATTCCTAGGGCAACATCCCTTTGGTTAAGAATCAAATTAGGACGTTTCATTGATAATTTTATCATGCATCCCAACTGAAGTTATGGGAAAATGGAACTAATTCCAAAAAGAATTTCGCCACACATATTTTCACCCTCCTATCTGCAGTTGATAAAGTTAAGATTTCAGAAACAGATTTTAATGACCACTTAGGGGAAAAAAAAAAAAAAAAAAAAAAAGAAAAAGAAAACAAAAAGGAAAACTAGCCTATCTCCTGTGAGGAATGCATTTCTGCTTGATTTCATCTTCTTTCACCTAACTTCAGAGTACTTCCCCCCCCTTAAAAATGTGTTTGCTGACAGGAAAATCATAACATAATACTTATTTATGGAAGCTGAAATCAAACCCAATTATTTCTTCTATTGATAAAAGATTAGAATCTGCTGTAAGAAAATTATTTTATGCTTTAAAAAAATATAATGGAATAAAGAGGAAATGGACATTCTCCCCCAGAGCTCATGCAGAGAGTGATACAGGCTGGCAGCTAGAAGTCCTGTTAAGAACAGACAAGTCCGGCCAGTCACTTCTCCAGATTAGGTCCCCCAGATATTAATTCAATAGACCATTTAATTAGCTTAGAATTAAGGCTTCACTGATATCCATTACTTCATGCATGACTGACAGAATTTATGCAGCAATTCTCTGATTTGCACAGTTGGTTGCCCACACCAATCAGTGGCTTTGTGCAAATATCTTTAAATCTTTTTTTTTTTTTTTTTCAAAAAACAGTTTAAATTCAACAAGAGATGTTTTGGTGTGATACATCACCCTATTAATATTAGCTACAAAAAACAACAACAGCTGAGGGGTGGCACTTTCTGTCTACTGTTTTCAAAATGCTCTTCCTCCCGAAATTTAGTGAGTGACAGAAAGAGTATTATGGAGAGAATTTAATTAGTTGACTATTATTAAATAATAAAAGAGCAGATTGCAAACACATCTCTAGCATAATTTAATATTCAAGCTGAGGTCCATTATTCCAGATAATTTAAAACAATATAAGAATGCTCAACAAAAATTAAGAATGTGTCAGAAAGACTCTTGGTTTTTCTTTGGCACATATATTTTGCCTGTGTATGAACATAAAGTTTAAAAAACCAAAAAAGGATCAGATTCTCATCTACTCTCCATCCCAGGTATAAAATAACATAACCAGCAATATACTCCCAGGGGCAGATAGATAGAAACACAGTCCTAAGTTGTTTTTCAAGAATCATGCAGCTACCTGAGGATAGTGCTGGGCCACTGACATATATGTCAGAACAATCTGTTAGCATCACAGAGATGCTGGGTCGTGATCCTGCCTCTAAGGAAACAGACTGACTACTATAAGGCAGAGTGGATGTAAGTAGAGACAGGCCTCTGTAACCCCAACCTTTCAAGACTTTCTAAATCATGCCAGGGCTGGTGGTGCAGGTCCCAGAGCAGACCTGAGTCAGCGCTAACAAAGAGTTACAGCTGCCCTACTCTCAGCTGCTAGTACTGTGATGTGCTCAAAGAATACACAGCACACATTCTCACCCAGTTACTAGGATTTACTGAAAGAAAAATCAAGGGCTGCCTTTGTTTTGGAAAGTCTGGTTACATTTTTGTGCAAAGATCTGCTGGTGTTTTTGTTTTACCGACACTTGGAAATTGCTAAACAGCTCAAATTGGGATCAGTTGTGCTATAAAATCTCCCATCTATCACCATGGGATGTTCTGGAGTAATAAAAGAAAAAAAAAAAAGTATATGAAAGAACAGACATAAGGTGTGTCAGAAAACTGTTGCTTTTACTAGTTTACTTGTCATTCTTCTCCCATCAAGTCAAGATTTTTCTGTCAACAAAGTTCTGCTGACTTGTTGGCAATCAAAGAAACTCAGATCCAGCAGCTTATACTTAGCAGGTCAACAAACTGTTATCAAAAGATAATGACTCAAAGGATATGCATTACATATAAGTTCATTTCAGAATTAAGTAGAAGCGCACCAGAATTTTTTACATTGTTTTTGCTACTGTAAGTAGCAAACTTTTGGTTTTGAAGAAAGGTATTTCACATTGTCTCTACCAAATAATTTGCTATTGAAGACCAAACATAATTTAAATCACTTAATCTTTTCCTGTATGTGAGGTTAATTTTTAGCTATTTTGGATGCACTTCTCACCTTAATAAATTACAACATAGTAGAAAAATATAAAAATTAATACAAAGGTTAATCTGAGTGTTCATTATCAAATTCTAGCATTGATATAATACTGAAATATTTATTATCTACACCAGAAGCAACTTATGTAGAATATCAATATGTTATAATGCACAGAGGAATTCTCCTCAGGGAGTGTATCCTTCTGTGCATTAAATGTGAGTAAACTCCTGAATTCACTTTATCTGAAGAATGGAAGTGGCTGAATTAGAAAGCAGAGTGACCATACCAGTATGAGTGGAAGTATCAGAAAGGAACTGATCAGCTCCCAGAGCATGTGAGAATATCCCTGGGTATGGCACATGTTCTCATTCCTGTGCTGCTGATGCTTAGAAACGTAAATCATATAAAAAGCCATAGAAAGCATGATGGACTGAGGCAAAGAGGTTTTTTAGATGAGAAAAAAAGTGCATTTTTCCCC
>JANIJG010009154.1:44219-61652 GCA_024611175.1 Megaceryle torquata | reverse complement strand
GGGAGGAATAGAGAGAGAAAACTTTCCAAAACAGAGATCATATGGGGGATAAAAATTCACTGCTAAAGTATCAGACAATAACTTATATCAGAAAGCAAAGCAATAGCCATCCCAGTTTTCCCACTAATTCTTTCACAGTTTGACTGAATGAACTATGTGATACTTTCTAATTAGCAACACTACCTTTTATGAATAGTCTGCAGGGCAAGAACAGAAAAAAGCAGATAAGACGTTTTCCTTAACAACATATGCTTTCACAATGCACTTTGCCTAATAGTTTCAACAGAGCTAGTTACATTGTGACAAACATAATCCACAGATATTGATTCAGTCAATTATAATTGTGGAATAATTGGACCATTCCTACTTTGATTATAGCTGGGTTATTAATGCTCAAATGTACAGCTGCACATTATAAGAAACCTTTTTTCCATTCGGAATCAATGTTCAGGTGCTGAGAAAACAGATGGGGTGAAACAAAGGCTACTAGTAAGCATCAGCATTTTAAAAAATATCAGGTTTGTTTTATTAATTAAGATGAAATACGAAATGAGAATGTCTATGGTTAAACCAGCTCAACCACTTCTTTGTTGACAGAGTAGTGGAGTTGGGCTTGGGGAACTGCTTCATAATGCATTTAGTGACGTGCAAAAGATGCTAGGTAAAAATAGTATTGGATTCCAGCCTCAGAGAAAAAGCAAATATGAGCTCTATACACACAAGAAAATAAAGAGTGTACAAAAATCTTGAAAATAGGGCCAAAAGTGTCAGGTAATAGAGCAGCAACACGCTTTCACAGATCTCTCACTACTAGAGTCTTGGCCTAGCTCCCAGCTTCAGAAGTTGGATCAAGCTAATCTTCATTTTGCCAAAGCTGATGGAAGCCCCAAAAATGAATATCTGAGCTACAGCATAGAAGTGAAAGGATACTTCTTGCCTCATACAATTTTTCAAAGCACATAAATTTTTAAATTAAACACTGGGACTCTGCAAGATTTGGACTAGGTAACAGCCAAAATAAGTTACCAAAATTAATGGAAATGGGGCAGTAAGCTTCTTCAGGATTATAATGTGATGCAAGTGTTAGGCAGAGTGATGACAAGTCTGCTGCTTCTCTATATATCCGTATTTCATTTTTCTATGCTAAGAGGTTGCACATAGTTGTTCCATTTACAGAAATAAACAAATTCTTGCACCTAGATTTTCACTAAATAGAACAATTTGTCAATCAACTCCAGCATTAAATATAATTTCACAAATCTTCACAGCTGATTTTGATTTATAAAAAAACATGTATTAAAAATATTAGGAAGGATGTGTCATGAAGCATTGTCTCCTTAAAACTAGAGACAAATGATAAGCATGTACATCCCAAAACCTTGTGGATTTAAAAAACATAGCAGAGATTTGGAGTAGAAATACAAAGCTGATGGCTCACACTTACATGTGGATTTAAGGAGCTATGCCAGGATGAAAGAAAATTATATTGCTGGGCAAGTTTGTCTCCATTGTAACTTTCTGGATCAAGTTAGGGAAATTCCAAGAAGTAAAGGAAATCATACATACATAGGTATTTTGTCAAGAAGCATATATGTGAAGTGTGCCATATTGTGGTGACGTGAACATCTTAGTTAATTCATACAAGATATATCTACACTGTTTTGTAAGTGATAGGAAGTTTTGTAAGTTAAAAAATAATACTTATCTTAAATTATAATATCCATTAACTATGTCTGAGTTGGTAAGCCCATCGAGACAACTTCAGCAAGACAAATGTTCCACTACTGAAAGATCCCTACATACACTCACAAAACCCTGTCTGTGAAAACTTTTGCACATATTTCCCAACGTACAGTACACATACCCTGCCTGATTTGGTGATCTGAAGCAAGAGAACAATTTTAAGAATGTATCCATGCAAATACTGCAAAACACTGTTTGCCTGGGAATATTCACATCACCAACTACTCTAACACCTAGCCTAATCCAGCACATTGACAATTAGTCATGTTACAATTACCGTATCTTTTGTAAAATGAGTTTGGATCTTTGTTTGGTTGACCACTGTTCCTCTCTGTCTTACCTATTTATTAAGTTCTGTCCTGTCCCTGGACTGAGGAAAAGACTCTTACAGCATGATGGGATGGTGAACCTTAACAGGCACCTAGGTATTACTGGAACACTAGCAATGTTAACATTTTGCTAGCAACATGTTGCTGTTGCTTTCTGAAGCAAGTGAATACAAATGTATGGAACACCTACCATTTTTTGAGGAAAACCAACAAAACCAGACACTTTTTAAAAAGTGAAAGAAAGCATGTGAAACGTTGAATCTTCTCAGCAGAGGTTTGCTATTGTTTTGGTTGGCTGGTTTGTATTTGTTGATTGTTTGTTTGTTTTTTCCATGCTGCTAGTTTCATATTCCACTTTTTGGGAACAAAAAGGGTAAGCATAAAGTAAACAAAGGATGACATATCTTCTGGAAAATACTTAGGACCTAAAACTACCTAGAAGTGGGATGTTGCTGACACATTGGCAAAAAATTCAGTCATGAATGGGAAGATTAGTAACAGAACTTCTTGTGTGTTAACTCATTCTTCCATGAAAGATGAATACTTGGTAGTGAAAGCATAATTAATACCCCATTTCCTTTAGGATCAATGAAATGCAAGAATAATAAGAAATACTATTAACATTGCCTTTCCACAGCTGAAGAAAAAATAGCAAAAGAGCTTATTTTTAACTAGAGGAAAGATAGCACAAAAGATGCAAACACTTTCAACCACAATAATTCTATTTAAATGTTAGCATTTTGCACAAACTTTGCAAAAACTGAACAAAAATTATATTTATAATATTAAGTCAAGTTATATTAGGAAGTATGAAATCACAAGCAGCAGAAAATTGTATATGTGTTTATAAAAATCCAGAAATAAATATACAGAGTCTTTCACAAATACTTATTAAAAATACTGGAGACTTCTTGAAATGTAACTTAAAAAAATACAGAATTGACTTTTTACATAAAAGTGAATTAAATACGCTGTGCAGTTACTTTGCTGTTGGAATACTGAACTTGGCTAGTAGGGTAAGTTATGGGTAATTCATGTCTTGTTGTTCTGGAAGTTTACATGAAAGAAGATGGTATACCATGCAGCAGAAATTCTGAACAAGGAGTGGTGAACATCTGTGCTGTTTCCTCTCTAAGAAAAAGAAAAGTTCATATCCCACCCAAGGAGAAGAAGTGACCCTGATAAAGAATGTAAGTGATCTTGTTTGACCTGTGACACAAGACTAGCGCTGACCTCTGCCGCCTAACCACAATGCGTGTTTTTTGTTATAAGAGTGAGCAACTGTGCATTGCTAAGAAGGAATGCAAAGAATATGAATGATGCTCAAAGTCAGAAGAATGAAATATTGATTGTGGAAGTGAAAGTGTGTTTGTTCAGGTAGGTATGAAAGGCTAAATGGAGAAGAGGAAGAAACACAAGAATAAAAAAGAAAATAAACATACACATAACCAAGTAATTTCTATTATAGAAGAAAATCAAAGAACATGCCACTTCCTTTTCCCTCCTCACACCAATGTTGATCTTAAAAACATACTAAAACTGCTAATTAGAGAATGTAAAGCAATAAATAACCCAAATATTGTCCTATATAATTATGAAAGTATCAAAATATTAATCCAGCTCTATTTGGGAAAGTTAAATCATCAGTGTTCTATATTATTTATATAACTCTTTGAATTATGAATTAAGTACTTTAACTGAGCACATGGAGAGCATGATTAGTAATTCTCATCCAGGAAAAAATAAATATTCCACTCATCTTTTTTTAAAAAAAGCAAACACTCTCATTTGCCAATGGCTGGATACATAAATATTTCTAATACTAGTATAAATAGGATACAGTGTTCCTGAAAAAAGAGGACATGAGAGATATTAATTGTCAGCCTTCCCACATGGTAACATTAAAGCAAAATAAAATACAATTGGCTGCTTACTGACAATGTCTGCTATCTACAGTACAGGAAACAGCATGCTTAATGCCCACTCAATATAAACATATTGTCTGTGTAGGTCTTTTGTTAAATATGATTAATGAAACAGATAAAAAGCTAAAGTAAAATTTAATCCATGCAATCTCAAAGCAGAATTCAATATAATTTTTTTGACATTCAAAAAGAAGGATAATTTATTAAGGGAACTCTAGAAGGAAAGGAATTTATTAAAGGAATTCATGCCAGCTGAAAATCTGGCATCCAAAATTAAGTGTCTAATAGGAAAATTAGAGAATGCAACAATAAATCTCATTATATAGTAGCTGCTTTTTTCCTGTAACACTTTAATTTAATCATGAAATATAAGCATAAGACCAGCATTAAGCACAAAATAACACTGCCAGGCCTGATGTACAAATTTTGATAGTATGTGAAGCAACTGGACAAAGAGAGTCTAACTTGTCCACAGTTGATAAGCAGTAACTTTTTAGCAGCAGTAAGAACACATTTGGTGGAGCTGGATGAGTCAAAAGACAGAACTACACCACAGAACTTTATATCTCTGGGTCACAGATTCAAATGTAACAGTGACCCACAGTTCAGTAACTTTTAGGTACCTGCTAAGAAACTGTAACTCAGATGCCATTCACTCTATACAGATGCTTCGGACACCTTATAAACATAAAGGGAAAATAAAGATACTCAAAGGGAAGTCCAAGAGGGCTATGACATAAACCAGGGAACTACAACCAGGAACCACAGAAAAATACCTCTTTGGCTGAGAAAGTACTTCAATTTACAGTGCAATCACACATTTCTGGACCTAACAGATGATCTACAGCATAAACCTATCTTCAAGGTCAGGTATTCATCCCATTTCCTAACATGAGGAATCCCAAAAATGGGTACCTCAAAAAGCTGAGCAAGATTCACTCTTTTTAAAATGTATTCCCAGAATTAGGTGGTGATGACTGTACCAAGCTTTTAAAATGTCACCCTCCAAAAAAATTAATCTCTTATAAAATCACAGGATAAATTGTTTAGGAAGATTACTTCAATTTTCACCTTAGTCCAACGGAATTCACACATACTTTTTTTTTCTTTTTTTTTTTTCCATGCTTCAACTACCATTCTTATATCTATACAGATAAAGCAAAAATATTATTTCACTTCTCCTGAAATGTTACACGGGAATAGAATAAAAAAGAAATGAGAGAAAATGTCTACCAAAAAAGGTGAACATGACTCTACAGACCACTGACTTAAGAAATCTCAATTGCAGTCTGTGCTTTTGTTGATTTTTATGCAACTTCAACATGCAACTTTGTATTAAAAGGACATTCACCATATAAAATAAAGTCTGCTGATTCGGGTACTGCTCTGAAAGATAGAACATACATATTTGTGTCTTTGGAAAGAAAAAAAAAAATAAAAAATTGCATCTGGTTCTTCTGCTTCCTGAACAACTTCTCTCTTTGCTAGCCTATTATACTCCAGGGAAGAGAGGGAGAAGTGCCATCAGTGGGTGTGCTATAACAAAACAACCACTGCTGCATCTTGAAAGGAGATTGAACCTCTCAGTGCCATGACAGTATTCTGTAAAAATATATTGGAATTGGAGTCCCTGTGATAGAACAGAGCAACTTCATCTTGGCTCCCACCAGATTTAGGCATGCTCAGACTGCAACTGCATTGAGCAAGCAAAGCAGCTGAAGTCTGCATATTTCCAGTGTAAGGAAGAATTTTTAATGACAATGTTAGACTCAGATGTTTCAGTCTATCTTGAGGTTGTAAATCCTCTAGCTACCAGTATTAGTCTAGCTATCAATCATCAGTGTTTTGAGTTGCTGTCACATGATGGAACATTGGCAATTCATGAGGTGAACATAATTTTATTTGCAAAAAATCTCCATCAGTTGGTATCTCTTCTTTCAAAACATGTTCTAAGCAGAGAACAAAAAAAGAAAATACTATTTTCATATGTCCAGAAACAAGGCATGCTGGCCAACCTAGCAAAGTTGTTTAAGCCACATTTATTTCAGCATCATCATCCAGCAGGTAGTCCAACCATAAATATGCACAAGAAAGGGTGTAAATACTTCTATTGTACTTGATTAATTTCCTTACAGCTTTAGTGTTTTAATTAATATTATAACTACTATGGTGTTTATGCTGTATTAAAATATGGAAGTATAATAAATTTGTATCACTTGTTACACATCGGAAATTCTAGTCAGCACACTGATTTCAGAAAAAAAAAATTAAAAATGAGGGTAAGGAATATGCTTTTAGTTCTCAGATTTTTGCAGGTGCCAATAACTGAGGGGTTAAAATTTCATCACAAATGAGCATTATTAAATTTATATCGATGGTTGATTTGTGACCACATTAAAATTCTCAGATGCCCAAGTGACATTAGTTGTCCCCTCACAATACATATCCCACTTTCTTTTCAGCTATCCACAAAGCACTAACCAAACACAAGAATACAGGAATAAATGTTCAGAATTTAGCATCTTGGAAAATTTTCCCCTTTTTGAAGTCACAGACTTCAGACTAGAAATTACATCAACATTGCATAATCCCACATCAGGTTCTAATAGATTCTTTTGAGTGTTGAATTTTTCTAATAAATACTGGAAGAAATGCGAAGAAACTTATGTTGCTATTACGTTTCCTACGAGTTTCATGTTGTAGGAATCATAGCCTGTGAATGTCATCCTTTTCTCTTTCTGAATCTCAATGAAGTTTGGGTACTCATACTAACTCTATCCTGATACATTTCTAGCAAAACCCTGCCAGTGGATTTCTTCCTCCAGTGAATCTGGAAATGTTTCTTAGCAATACTGCTTGATAGCTCTAAGTGTTCTCTTACCCTCTACAATATATTCTATAGCCATTTTATAATTTCAATAAATAAAATAAATAAAAGTCTTGATAATACTTTGTTAAACTACCTTTTCCAACAAATATCTATTTCCTATCTTATTCTTACAGCAGTATCAATGACCCACCTGTTAAAATTAATCACAGTGTTCTTACTCTACAAAAGAACATACTACTAATAGTTGCACAAGGGACTTGAAGGGTTTCTTCTGATTTTATAAATTTCATCATCATTCAAACTTCAAAATAATGCCACATGTGTTTTTACATCATATTTTATAGAATATTAACTCCTCTGACCCAAAGGCTTGCACAGACACCTCAGCTTGATCTCCCAACAATTGCAATCAAAACTCTTGATATGCCCTGAGGTTGAATCCATTGAAGTGTAAAGGCTCTGACGTTTTGGACCATTCTCTTTATGTTACATTGAAAAATGGAGGGGGTTTGTGTTTCATTGGTTAAGAAGGAATTAGGTTTTAGCTATTTGAATGTGGGGTAACTTCATTCATGGATCAAAAAAGACCTCTTGGTGTTTCCACAGTCTTAATTATTTTAGAACTACAAGGCATGATTTGGTAGAGATTTGGGTAATGGGAAACATATTCTTCTGGGATCACTTCACTTTGGGGAGCTTTCCAGCTGTGAAACAGGCTCTCAAACTTAAAAGCTCTCCAAAGCTCTACCTGGCCCCAGGCCCAAATTTCCCTGTAACAAAAGTTGACTCTTAAAAGAACTTGTGTAATGTACACAACCAAAAAACTGCAACATTAAAGAATTGGTAAGATTTATGATAACCCTAAAAGTTGTTGAAGTGTTTTTAAAAGGTCAGCTTTTCACATTTAGTTATCAGAAGAATGTTCTTTTTTTAATATAATCACTACCTAATTCCATATGCAAAAGTCACAGCTATTTTATTAGAGAAGGTATATGGGGAGGTTTGCACACAACAGTATTAACTTATTAAAATAAAGTGAAGGTTCCATTTGTTATCATTCAGAATGATGAATATCAGAGTTCTTTTTACTTTAGAATTGGCTTTCTGGAAAACTGCTTATATGGTGATGGCTTGTTTATTAGTTAATGTAAACATAAATAAATAATAAATCCATTGAAATCTCTGGGTGCGTCTCATTACTTTGCAAAATTTAACCAAAATATATCACTTTAAAGGCATATTTATTAACAAAATAAATGGAAGACAGACCATTATTAAGTCCATTAATAATAATTTTATATTTTATGTACATGCAATGGCAGATAAGAACTGTCTCATGCAGTTTGGAACATGAATTGGGAGAGATTTCATTCAGAACTGTTTAAACTGAAAAGCTTCCTATTGCTATAGGTATGAAGAAAAGTAAGGAGTTTTTAAAAAATCTAAACCCTGGAATTTTATAGGCTCAATTCTGCTTAAAGTGCACAGAAATCCTTCTGTGCCAGAACAGACCTTCTGCATAAAGTTCAGTTTGTGCCCCAGTATGATGGTTTCATACACAGGCCAAACTGCAAATGTCATCTTAACGTGAGGAGACTTAGAAACAACTGACGGAATTATGTATGCTATTAAAGAATACCATTAGGCTTATGGAAACTACACATGCACAGAAATTACACACAGCAACCACCAAAATTCTCTATCATATCAAAGCATCAAAAAAGCATGCCATGAGAAAAAACCTTCTGTTGAAGTGTAGGGAAAAATTCTTTCATCTTTATGGGCTCCATTTGTAGTCTGAAGCCCATGCATCTGTATTTAAGAAAAAAGAAGAGTAGATAAGTCTGTTAGTATCTCTATGGTCTCTCCTCTAGTCCTAACCTAGAAAAAGTCTTGTATGTCCTCTGTTCTATTCTGTAACAACGCTTTTTTAAAAAGTTCCCCTGGACAGTGATTATTAAAGCTTCAATTCTATACTATCAGTGACTTTGAATAATACCTCTGTGCACGTATTCTCCTTTGATTCTGCACTGATCCCTTTTTTCCTTAGTTATATCTCTTCCTTACATTAAAAATTCTTCACACCTCTTGAGAAAGCACTCCAATGATCTAACTGAACAGTAACACAAATACTGTCACCTCCACTATATATAATAATGTTGTGCATCTGGGATACCATCTGGAATAGATAAATGTAGAGGAGCAGAAGACAGAGATAAGCTCATGCTGGGTTAGTCCAGGTAAAATCTGGTCCATCCTGAGGCAGAACAGAACAGATTGCTTTGTCTGACCAGCTTCCTACAGAGAACATGGCATGATTCACCAAGACCAGCGTTTAGGGAGGAGACAGCTTTCTCAGCATAGACACAAACTGGGGTGTGAGCTGTCTCTCTGTGAAAGAATAGGGTAACACCCCAAATAACAACTGTTCCTGGAATTGTTAACATTAAGGAGTGATACAGTCAGCCTTGAGAATGCTGCTTAGCTGGAGCCTTAGCTCCACTGGATCAGGTACACGAGCAGGAAGAGCACAGATGGTCATGTGCACAATCTACTGTGCAACCCATGTATCACTGGGTTTATTAGTTTATTGTCCCTTCCTAGCAAAAACTGCTAGCCTGCTCCTGAACAAAAAAATCTGCTTTGTAGAATTGTGGAAATTGTAAAAAAAGCATAATCATGTTTGTCAAGGGCCTGGATTGAGCCAATAATCTAGACTGCAGGCATTAAGGTCAGTGTCTCTATACTTATCTAGGTTGTACACCTTTGACCTAATAAGCTGCCATTGATAACTCAAAGCAGACTGTAATAATAAATATTTGTAACAAAACTAAAGTCTCAAAACAGAAATGTGTGGTTACCTTACAAAATTTTAAGAGGAAGTTCATATTTATTTATTTAATTTTAAACAAATGTATCTTTAGACATTAGTCTTTGGGAGGTTTTCTTGAAGTGCTAGGACTGTCTTGTGCGTATGTGTAGAATGAAATGGACCACACTGAACAAGCAATGCATGTAAAATGATATAAAAATATTTGTATCTTTGGAATTAATTCACCTGACAAATTGCCAGGTTTCTTTTTGTTTTATTTATTGCTTATGATTATTAAGAAAGAAGAACTTAGTAAAAATCAGAAAGTCTGTTTACCTCAGTATCTTATTTATTACAGTGGCCAAAAGCTAATGTCTAGAAGAGTATTAGCAGAGGGTTAGCACGCAGTGATACCTTTCCACCCTCTCAGCCTCCAGTGATAGCCAGTTCATGAACTGAAGGAAAGTGTTTACCTGAAAGATGATTATGCACAATATCAAAGCACAATGTCAACATCTGCCTTGGTGGCAGGCTGCAGAAAACCTGTGTACTTAGTACATAGCTGAATGGTCTAAGTTTTAAAAATTATCTTCATTCAGTAAAAATTAATATGTTAATAGAACTATTATTTCAGTGGCTTCAACTATGAAATGTTTGTCCTGCGTACACCAACTCATAGGGCATTCTTTATATCTATACTTACAAGTCTCCTGAAAAGTTCACTGCCTGCAGGGTGCCTAGGTCAGACAAGGAATTCAGAGCTACTCACAGACAACACAGATGGAGGCCCTGGAAGTGTTCACACTGACAATCAATAATGACCCTGAAGCTGCTCTTCACACAGGATAGACTTTCTTATCACATAGACAAAGGGCTTGCTGTGATGGACTCAAGCCTCACCAGAACTTCCATACCCATGTCCGACCAAGTGAGACTGCACACATGCAGGCTTTCTGCAGCCTGCCACTGAGGCAGCAGCAGAACTGGGAAGTTGAGCAGTGACAGAGCATCTGCCCCTCTTCACAGCCATACACACAGATGGGCACCAGACCCACCAATGTGTGGAGTCTTCCTAAGCTCCAGGGAAACTCCTGCTCTACCCAGGCTAACTGATGCTTTACAAAAATAAATCAGCATTATTAAATTATTGGTCATAAGATTAATAAACTCTTTAGATTCTCTTTCCCAGTGTCTTGCACCGATGTGTTTTAAGGATTCCCAAGGAATGAAGCTAGAAAGAAAATTCCACCGATTTCACTATGAATTAGACCTGCCAAGTATGCTGGGAAGTCACTGTTCACATCAACCTGTCATCGCTTGTGCAAGGGAAGAGGGTAGCTTATGGTGCTTCTGGGCAATGCTCTTGGCTCTCCAGCAACTGACAGAGACATGCCAAAAAAGATCCCACAGAAAGAGAAAATTAGTAAAATGCCTTTTTTTTGGTGTGAATAATTAAACACACATAACTTTTTAGGCAATTACGTTTTCCATGGCTACTGAAGGAGTACCTGTGACTGAATACTCTGAACTTTCACAGGCTGAAGAGGGCCAGGCAGATTGTGTCAGCGTGCCCATTGATTTATTCCTTAACAAGTCACTAGAACTTATACACACTAATTGTGAGAAGGGGAAACCAACAACAAATCCAACAATCAAAGCTCTTTAAAATAAAAGAAAGAGATATGAGGAGACTGGTATTCCATACACACCAGTGGATGGATCTGCCAAAGTAACCCTGCCTTGACATGACATTTTGAAGATCTTTATTTCAATATGTATGAAAATCACACCTCAGTTTGAATCAGGTTTATTTCTGCTGCTGCAACTTTTTTATGCACAGAAGAAAGAATTTAATATGCAGAGCTACCACCAGGACTTGACTGATGTTTCTCCTTTGGCCATGCACATCAGCATCAAACAAGGGCACAACTACTGGCTTTATGCTTGCAATCTGACAGACATTATCACCTTTAAAGACAGTTGCTTTAAAACTTTTCCCTGGGTGTGTATATATATATTTTTTTGTTTGTTTGTTTTAATTTTTTTTTTTTCCCAGTAGCTACAGGAAAGAGACACAAGAATCGGGTTACACGTTCTGAAGGACTTCCTCACATCACAGACATCCCCAGCAGGAATCTTACAGACTGCTGCTCCCTGACACTCTGCCATACTATATGACTGCTTTCCTACCCCCACTTGAAAGTTTAGCAATTAAATCATTTTACCTGATCCACACCACCTGTTGGAATGTAGTTCTGGGTAAGAAGTCTCCATAATTCAGGTATTTGAAATCATCTTTGTACTAAGAACACATGGACAGCAAATTACACTATTTTGACAAAAATATTTTTCTGTGCTATTCATCATTCCATGCAGCTCTGTCTCTCAGAAGCACAGACACACATACACAAGGGGCCCCATCTTCCTCCCATGGGTAAGAAAATGTTCATTTAAATCATGTTTATAGGTGTGGTTATACTGAATACTTGCAAATCTTGGGCATATGAATGCTGCCATTATACATGGCCACGTGTATCCTTTTTATAGCAAAAACTGCAAATCATTTTCTGCACTAAGTCATCACTGATCAGTTACATCCATTACCAAAATCTATTTCTGTTATCTCTCTGGGTAATTATTTCAGAGGCACCTGCAGCAGAGAGCAGCTATGTATCTGAACAACTTAGCTTATGTTTGGTGGATTAGGTTTGCTTTTCATGTAAAGGTTTTTTTTTCATAATTTTATTTAAACAAACATTAAAAGCTTTCAAAAACATTCACTTCCAATAAGTGATTAAAGCCATGGTTATTTAGGGTCCTGTTTTACAGGATGGTTACAACCTCATTATAATGGAGGGAAAACTAAAAAGAAAACCAATGCTAATTACATAGCACTGTCCTAGTCATTAATGTGCGAGTGACCTCTGCCCCAACAATCATGGCAGAACAGGCTAGTTTTTGCCCATTTATCATATCAGGACATAATTTCAGCCATCATGATGTGCTTGGTTATGCTGCACACAAGTTTTTCTTTTTTCTCTTATCTACTCCTGCACAACTTCCCTTTTCTCAACAGGATCTAATAACTGTAATCATCTAACCTACTTAGATGAATTTGAGGCAATTGATGGTCTGCTAACAAAAGAATGATTAAATTTTCATTTAGTGACCATTTTGGATTTGCAGCATAATGGATAAAGCATACCAGTAACAACTGAGTCTAAATCATAGACTCAAATGTGTAAGTGTGCCGAGATCAAAACAGTCAAATGAAGGAAACTGGTCTGTGGCATTATGAAAACAAATGCTTACAGGAACATTATAATAAACAAGCAGCAATGTTTTTGTTACAGACTTTTAGAAGTTATTGTGCTTTCATTCCTTCTAATAAGCAAGCTAAGACTTGCAGTTATAAACATGTTCAAATAAGAGTGACTTGAGTGAAGTTTGTAGGATCTGATCCTCCAGGAATTACACATGTACATAATGTTAATAACGTATGTAAACTTTTACAGCACCAAAACCTCAGTTTGTACATTATGCACATCACATCATAAATTCTGTTATGCAAGCCCTGTTTCCAGTATTTTCACATCTTATTTCTGTCAGCCTGTTAGCATACATTTTTGTTGGTATCTAATACAGACACCACTAAAAAAAAAAAAAAAAAACAACAAAAAAACCCCAAAACCAAACAGACAGACATTCACTTACAATGAAGTGTATGCAAAGGCGTCTAGGACTCTGCTGGGCTGCAGTTTCCTTGGTTCAGCATGGAAAATCTGGTTGGGTTAAAAAAATTTCATTTGGATTTCAGCCTGAGAAGGTTTGGCAAATTTCCTGGTATATAGAATTTCTGCTGCCTGCTGCTTGTATTCCAGGTAGTGCAATGCTTCAGAGTCTTAAAGACTTCTGCTTTAGTAATTATTTTTACAGGCTTATTGATAAAGCAAATTAATGGATTCTTTCAAGAGTAAATTCAGTATCAGATAGTAATAGAGCTGCTCTGAAGAATATTTTACTTAGTTTGTATATTTAACTTATAATGTTAAAAAAAATAAAATTACCTGGAAAGTTTTGGAAGACATGAAAATCTGCTGCCTTTGCTCAAAAAACACTAGAAAAATACTTTCTTATACCAAATCTTCATAAAAGTCTGGGTTTCCATTTTGAGTCAATTTTACTTACAAGACTTGACAAGATCAAGCTGGTATTATTGAAAATCATATCCAACATTTCAGATGCTTAAGATTTATTTTATTGACTATGAGGTTTTCTGTAAAAAATGGACAAAGTTCATCATATGAGTCTTTCTAATAACTCAGAATTGTAACTACCATGACATTTTTGGGGAAAAAAAGAGAAACAAAACCACCAAAAAAACCCAGTACCTAGCTCATCCTTTAAGATTTTTTTACTACTGTATGATTTCTTGATACAGAAAGTATAAAAATAGTAAGAAGGAATGACCCTCTGGATTTGGTTCCTACTATCAGAGATGATATAATGAAAAAATGCAGAGTTTTATAAGATGCATCCCAGAGTTCTGAGTTAACTGGCAGATGTAGTCGCCAAGACTCTCTCAGTAATATTTGAAAAGTCCTGGCAGTCAGGTGAAGTCCCTAGTGATTGGAAGAAGGGACATGTTACACCGATCTTTACAAAGGGTAGAGAGGAGGACCCTGGGAACTACCGACCTGTGCCTGGGAAGATCATGGAGCAGATTCTCCTAGAAGGTCTGGTAAAGCAGATGGAGGACAGGGAGGTGATCAAGGACAGCCAGCATGGCTTCACTAAGGGGAAATCCTGCATGGCAAACCTTGTGGCTTTCCATGACAGAGTGACTGCATCAGTGGACAAGGGATGACCTATGGGTGTGATCTATCTGGACTTCTGCAGGGCCTTTGACACGGTCCCCCACAACATCCTATTCAACAAGTTGGAGAGATATGGATTTGATGGGTGGACTCTTCAGTAGATAAGGAGTTGGCTGGATGGCCACATCCAGAGGGTAGTGGTCAATGGCTCAAGTCCAGATGGAGAGCAGTGACAAGTGGTGTCCCTCAGGGGTCAGTACTGGGGCCTGTCTTGTTTAACCCTTTTATCAATGACATAGACAGTGGGATTGAGTGCACTATCAGCAAGTTTGCAGATGACACCAAGCTGAGTGGTGCTGTTGATACAACAGAGGGATGGGATGTCATCCAGAAGGACCTAGACAAACTGGACAGGTGGGCCCAGGTGAACCTTATGACGTTCAACAAGAGCAAGTTCAGGGTCCTGCACCTGGGCCAGAACAATCCCCACTGTCAATACAAGGTTGGGGGAAGAGGCAATAGAGAGCAGCCCTGCAGAAAAGGACTTGGGGGTGCTGACAGATTAGAAGCTGGACATGAGCAGATAGTGTGCACTTGCAGCCCAGAAGGCCAATTGCATCCTGGGCTTCATCAAAAGAAGCATGGCCACCAGATTGAGAGAAGTGATTCTTCCGCTCTGCTCTGGTGAGACCTAACCTGGAATACTGTGTCCAGCTCTGGAGCCCTCAGCACAAGAAGGACATGGACCTGATGGAGCAGGTCCAGAGAAGGGCCACAAGGATGATCGGGGGGCTGGAACACCTCTCCTGCAAGGACAGGATGAGGGAGCTGGGATTGTTCAGCCTTGAGAAGGCTCTGGGGAGACCTAATAGCCACCTTCTAGTACCTGAAGGGAGCTTATAAGAAGACTGGAGAGGGCCTGTTTACAAAGGCCTGCAGTGAAAGGACGAGGGGCAATGCTTTTAAATTAGAAAAGAGTGGATTTAGATGAGAAATAAGGAGGAAGTTCTTTACCATAAGGGTGGTAGAACACTGGAACAGGTTGCCCAGGGAGGTAGTTGAGGCCCCATCCCTGGAGACATTCAAGGTGAGACTTGACAAGGCTCTGAGCAACCTGCTTTAGTTGATGTTCATACTCTCAGCAGGGAGGTTGGACTTGATGACCTCTAGAGGTCCCTTCCAACCCTGATATTTCTATGATTCTATGATTCTTAATCTACGAATCTGGACATGGCTTCTTCAAAGGCACCAGAAATAGTTTCATACTGTAAATATTAATGATAGAGTAATATTTAGACTCAGAGAAGTTTGTCTGTAATGTCATTGTCCTTTCCTAGTAAAGATGGAGATTGTAGGCCAATATAACAGTTAATAAAAATTACTAATATTAAAACCAAAATGGTTAGATAAACTCCAGATTTCACAAGTACCTAAATGGTGTAGTTTTCACTAACACCATTGCTATTTTTCCACTTCTCTCCACAAGACTGCTTCAGGTGCTGAGCTACACAGAAGAGATAGGAAGTATGTTCAGAAAGAGGTTTCCCCATTTCTGAGTGGAGAAAGAGGCTCATTATTTCTTGTAGTCAGGACTTAGATAATAAATTCATGGACTTTCATTTTCAGTGTAATGTTTGGAGGTGAGCAGTCTGAGGCTAGTAGAGAAATGCCTAGAAATCACTAATTTTGTACAGTGCAGAGATCAAGATGACTGCATTAGCAAAAAATTTGAAATAAAAATACCTGGAAAGGGAAACCAAGAAAAAAAGGCTTCTTCTCTGTTTTTCTCTCTCTCTCTCTCTTTTTTTTTTTTTTTAATTATTTTTATTTGTGGATAGAAGGAAACAGTGGCAACTACAATGTATTAAGAGACTGTTGGCACGCACATAGAATTAAGCCAAGTATCTTCAACACCCACAAAGCATATTGATAATTCACTTACAGACTTGTTTCTTGTTACTATGATATACCTCATTAGTTTTACACTTCATTATTAACAGATAATGGGAAAATAATAGTGAAGTGATATATGCATCTCCTTCCTATTCTGTTATATGTTTTAAACATTCCTTCTTTTATTAAAATATGGTCTGAAACTCTAAAGCTAAATAATGCATGAACACAGGCTGCAAAAATCCCCATACCTCAAAAGGCTTATACTGGCTTTCCCAGAAAGTCAAAGAAAGGTCTGGAGAAAGGAGATATGTTCCTCGGCTGCTTTCACAGCTGGGCACATCCCCACTATGAAATCAAGTGCTCTGCAGAGATGCCTGAGCTAGCAAGGACATAAGCTGCTAAATCTCCTTCGGTATAGCACCACGTTGGCCCTGTCTTTCCTGGCATTGCACACAAACTAGTAAATCACATCCCTCAGCTAAATACATGGGGATTTTTACACAGAGTGCTATTGCAGTTATACTTAGACCTAAAATGGTTTATAAGCATCTAGAATCATATCTTGCATCACATCCTTTACCCATGAGAAACCAGCCCACTGCTTCTCAAATCACTAGTGTAGATATATGCATCTATATCACAGAATAATCCACAACCTAGGTACTAGGATTAGGAAGTGTTTTACCTCATTCCCCAAAAGACAAAAAAACCCCTCTTCACCTCGCAATGAGCTAATGCAAGCTGGAGATGGCCTCAACATTGAACTCATTAACATATAAATTCTCTGCATCTCTTCAGTATGAAATTTATTTTAAAATATTTTATTGAAATTTCTGAGAATACTTCCCACAGTATTACCTAATTCCATCTGTAAATTCCTAGATTGTTCTAAAATATTTATCCATTTCAATTTGTCCCCAAAGTAAAACCAACAACGAACTATTGAAAAAGAAGATCAAAGATCAACAGTTTTAGAAGACTTTAATTCTGAATGCCATCTTTTTTATTTTAAACATTCTGCAATTTTTCAGCCTCTATTTTCCCCTCAAAGTTGAGAAATAACAGGCATGGAAATTTTCTC
>JANIJG010009154.1:33278-44119 GCA_024611175.1 Megaceryle torquata | reverse complement strand
TGGGATTGTTCAGCCTTGAGAAGGCTCTGGGGAGACCTAATAGCCACCTTCCAGTACCTGAAGGGAGCTTATAAAAAACTGGAGAAGGCCTGTTTACCAAGGCCTGCAGTGAAAGGACGAGGGGCAATGCTTTTTAAATTAGAAAAGAGCGGATTTAGATGAGAAATAAGGAGGAAGTTCTTTACCATAAGGGTGGTAGAACACTGGAACAGGTTGCCCAGGGAGGTCGTTGAGGCCCATCCCTGGAGACATTCAAGGTGAGACTTGACGAGGCTCTAAACCACCTGCTCTAGTTGAAGATGTTCCTGCTCTCAGCAGAAAGGTTGGACTAGATGACCTCTAGAGGTCCCTTCCAACACAGACATTTCTATGATTCTATGAAAATAAAAATTTACCACTGGGGTCACAGTGACCATGAAATACTACTTAATGATGACTGGGATAGGAAGAAGGACTAAGAAAAAAAAACACAAAACCAACAATGAACTTCAGCAATGAGTTTTTCAATGAACTTGCAGAATTGGTTTTAAGTTTTCCAGGAAAACTTATCTAAGATGAAAAGGGAGTTCATAATACCTTAAAAATATAAATATTAAAGAAGTGAATGTTAAAAGAATTTAATACGCTAACACATCAAAACACACAAAAAAAGCCCTCATTATGAAGAAAGAATATTAAGATATAAGTTGCCCTAAGTCATGAACTTTTCCTGACTCCAAATACAAGATGGAATGCACAGGAAATATTTGAAACATAATGTAACAAAAGGTCAAATAAACTATTTATAAACAGATATGTACGTATTAAAAAATCCTCACAAATACATATGTAAAGCATAACAACTAACATAGCTGAATGAAAAATAGACTGAATAAAACCATACCCACATTGGATAGGACAACAGATAGCAAGTATGATTCAGACTTTGTAATTTTTTAAACTGCAACAATGAAATACTGAAATGCATTGCTTGGGGAATCACCACCACTGAAAGTCTTTGGAATAGTTTAGAAACGCCTGTGCCACGACGGCTGTTAGAAAATGTTATTGACCCTGCCCTGAAGAAAGAAAAAGGATTGGAGACTTTTTCTGTGATTCTTGCAGCCCTGCAGTTCAGTGTCCATTTCTATGAATTCTGTCAGTTTTGCATGGTCTTCTGTGCCCTTCAGAGCCCAACTCATCACCTCACTTTTTCTGTTTCTATGAACTTACGGCTCTCCTCCATACTACTCTCATAATTACATTAAGGGTGGACCTGGTCTATCTCCTCAGTATCTGATATCCCTTTGGTACGTATGGAAGGGAAATAAGTGGGCACAGAACAGGAGAAGGTTGTGATTATACTGCAGTCAGGGGCTAGAGAGAATTGCAAGTGGGAGGAAAAACAAGGAGGGAGTTGAGTTTCTCTGTTGCGGGTGTATACAGGTAAAGAGGATACAAATGCATGTGAAATGCATTCCTTGGTGTAGTATCACTGCTCATGAAAGGCTAGCTCACAATATTCACTGAACAGTGTTTTCTCTTTTAGGTATGTCATCAAAAGTTTTATTAAGAATTGGATTTCTGCTAGAATAACTATGTCAGACTGCTATAGAGCATGTGAGGTTTCTTAAGTTCTTATTTTCCCGAAGGAAGTGCTCACTGCAGTTTGTAAATAAACAACTTGTCTGTGGGACAAAGGCCACGAGCTGCCTGAGGAAACTTAAACGTATTAACTTAGGTGCCAAAGCAATATAGCACTGACCATGCCACATTAGCATGACATTCCATCAAGACAATAAGCCTTCCATTTTGGTGTGTTTCATGTACCTGAAGTTTTTCTTAGTTTTCAATCCTTTTCAGAAAATAAAATAAAATTAATTGACTGTCAAACAATGGAATTTTAAACAGCTGAAATATTTAGCTGAGGTTTTTTGGTCTGTGAGGACTTATTAAAAAACAAGTAACAAAGGACCAAAAACCCTCAATGTTTTTTTGTGATGGTTCTTATTTTGTTTACCATTTGCAATGCATTTTAGGTGTCCTTGAATCCCTAGCAGTGCAATTGTCTAAATTTGCAATTCATTTCTTGATTAATGTAGAAAATAGCCTGAGGCTAGAGGGCAGTTCGAAGGCTTCTTGCATATCCCTGATCCCACCTTTCACCTGCTGTGCACAGTGGTGGCCCTAATGCATTTTAGCCAAGAAAGACAGCCAAGGCTGAAACTGCCAAATCCCCCTGTGATAAAGCTGCTAAACAGCCTAAATTCTGTCTATCCCTAGAGCAGCAGGACCCTGGAAGCCAGTAGGATTTCTTGTCTTCCCTTACTCGAGCTGTCTGAGGGACATAGGAAGTGTCTCAAGACAATCAGCCACATCAAAATTTTGGGAGGCAGTCACAGAATCATTATTGTCAATAATTTCTAAACCATTTGCAGCTTGACAACACTCCTACAGTATCTATAACTCCACTTAAGTATGTGCATACTCATAAAAGTTTCTTTTAAATGGCTGTCATTGTTGAATTTAGGAAAAGGCTTTCATAACCTAATAATCTTAAAACCTTTCAAATAATGTCACATCTTCTAACTCCATATGAAAGCTTCTTATAAGTAACACACACATTTGAAAACTGAAGTATTTTAATAATCCATATTCACCTGTGTATCTAATATAAACACCATGAATATGCTAGTAAATGGAAATTCACATTTCTGTCAGGGTAGTAGGCTGTTTAGATATAAATATCAAATGTAATATTAAGTTTTCATGGTTTTCTTCAAGTTATTTATGATTTCTCTCTATTCTTGTGTGCTTTTGGGGTACAATCATATACAATACTTATCCAAAATCGGTGATGCATTTTGTACTATTGTCCAGTACTTACAGCTGTCCATATGTCAGTTGTGTCATATTCCTGTGCAAATTAGACAATCTATTTCCTAAAGAAATCGGGCTTTTTTTCCTGAAGCAGTCAGTAATTTCCAGCTTCTTTTTGTTTAAGGGTGATCACTGATGACTGGTCTGTATTGAATGTCCGTACTTCTCTGAGAACACAAATTATTGTTTTACCGAGAGCTATCTGCTAGGAACCAACAACATCATTCTTGACTGCAAATATATAAAATCAAAACGACAAAGTTTCATAGAAAACTGACATTTAGAGTTCAAATAAAAAGAAAGCCTGCAGTCCTATAAATCCAAATTAGGACTTCTTAGTTGTGTGTTGGCAGAAAACTAGTTATTAGATATTATGCACAGGAATTTGAATGAGATTTAATATCACACATCTTAAGTTATCAAGTTGTCCTTGCTCAAGACATGTCCAAACTAGACATGATTTCTACATATATAAAAATCTTATGTGAATTTTATTTTTCTTTTCATTAACTCTTACAGTCTCTCCTTAAGCCTTTGTGGACTTCTTCCTTTTACAGATTCTTGGGAGAAGTTCCAAGGCCAAAACCCACATTTTGTCATCAACCACATCCTTTTGTCTTTTGTGTTTTGTTTTTCTCTTTCTTGGCTTTGCATTCGCCATATGACATTAGCTTCAGCTGACGGTAAGAAGCACAGTACTTTTTCATTTGTCTTCCCATGCAAGCAGTGCATTTCATGCTGCATCAAGGCAGTGGAGGTCCATTATGGAACCCGGCAATGCAAACATATATAAACCACAGAACCAGATATTCATCATTGCTAACACATGTTCCTCAGATGTGGATTCCCTATAACTTGGGAAATTTGTAAAGTAACTTTTTAGGCTGAAAAGTTTAAGAATATGATTGAGGGGGGAGAGAGAATTTTTAAAATACTTTAAATTAGAATGCAACAAGTATTACTTCAGGGCTTTTTCTTTTGTAATTACTCACATTTTGCATCTCTAAAGACTGGAGAACACTCCACAGTAGACAAATATGCTATTAATATGTTATCACCTTGGGCTGATTTATTCTCATTTCTGTTAGTTTTTATGTCCCATCACTAAACCCAAGCACAGTCTGTACGTCTATGCGCCTGCAGCAGATTGCTTGAAGCTGATTAAGGGTGCATTCAGAAGGTGTCAGTATTTCAATAATCTGTTTACTAAGGTGTTTTTAAGAAGCAAAACCAATATATATGATAAAGGCTGAACTTTATTCGTGTCTAATTTTATTACTTATCCTATCTTTGTTGAAAATACTGCAGTTTATAGCTATAGCACATAGCAGCTCTGCAGGACTAACAGGTGAATTCTAATTTTATTAATTTTTTAAACAAAAAAATTAGATGTATGTAGGGCAAACCTTTTGAAAATCTAGAGGTATGCATAAAAAACCCCAAATGAAGAATGCAATAACATTTTAATACTTAAGAATATTCCCTCTTGAACAGCTCAAGAGAAGCTCAATATATCCGTAATAATAAAAATAATGCTGTTGGACAGATGACCCAGCACTCAGTGGGTATGCAGTAAGAAAGGGGTTATGCCTAGCAGATTAAGGATTAGACTGGAGTAATAATAATAGTTAAAAAAAAAAAAAAAAAAAATCATGAACAATCATGAAACAAAATACCATAGGCAAATTAGTACATAAATTACTCATTTTTAGTTCACCTGGAAATAATAAAAGATTTGGTGATTTCAAACTCCAAACAAGAAATTTTGTTGCACATTTTAACAAAAAGGAACCAAATGTTTATTTTTCAAAACCCTGAAAAATATTTAAATTGTAATAGATATTTTTCAATCATTTTGCTTTCTCAATCATAGTATTGGCAAAACAAACCTATAATGCCAAACAATATATCAAGAAATATCAATGCCCCTGTAAGTGCTAGTGATTTCTGACCCTCACCTCTATTTCTGTACTTTTGATAGGCAAAACCAAATTCGGAAAACTTTGAAAGAAAGTTTAGAGTCAAAGGAAAAAAAAAAAGTGATGATCAGCTTTGTCTTTATGAAGGCAAATACTAATTCAAGTTTTAATGTTTCTTACAATACATATTGTATACTATATTATTTGAGACAGCATGTTTGTGCATGGGTCTTTCTATATATTTTCAACAAATATATGGGGGGTTTTATTTTTATATAAATAAGCAAACATATTTATTCCATTTCTAATTTTATGTCCATGTTCTCTTATCATCTCCATCTGTCTATTTGAAAAAGTGGAGACAGATAACATTCTTCGGTATTCCTTTCAGTAGGGAATAAATTGCCATGAATGACCTTCTTGCCTTTACCTTTGATTTTTTAAATGTTTCTTGGTGCTTTAACAAATGGTTCACAACACTTCAACTGAAGGGGAAGAAGATGTCAGTGACCTGATGGATGCTTTTTTCTATAACTAGAAAGAGGACATTTAGCACCTTCTCATGATTTGTTTTATAACCCTTTTGAATATGTGCAATTGAATTTCTACAATATATTGCTAGCAACATTCTTAAATCTTTCTGTTTGAAAACTCTAATCTTAAATTTTATGAAAAGACACATAGCATTCTCTCTGAAAAGTTTATAATGAAGCAAACCTTAAAAGATTTTGTTACTAAATCTTTACTGAAATTTGCTCTTAGTCTTGGATACAAGAATGTCTCAAAGTTCTCTAACACTGCTCAGAGTACAAATTATGTTGCAATATTCAAATAACTTCACAGCATCAAGATTACTACTGTTACTGACAGAAAGATCTTTCTATAAAGAACTGTCATTAAAGTTGTACGCACTAAATTATAAAAAACCAATAAACTTTATAATAATGACATAAGTTAATGGCTACAGGACACATACATTCTGGGAGTAAGAAAGAGTGCCTTTGAATTCCTGTGGAAGGACCCTTTGGTAGCTGGAGACATTTTCTTTATATTAGAGACAAACTTCATTTAATTTTTAATCCACTGTTGGTTCCCACATCCTTTTGCAACTGGAGATGACAGACAGACTTATATAAGTCACTTGGGACAAATTCCAGTAAAAGACTTTAATAAATTAGATACCACTACAGCAAACCATACTCAACAATCCATCACAGACATGTCTATGGATTTTTTTTTTTCCTTTTTGAATTGAAACTACATCCGCTGTTATGTCTTTTGGCACCAGTACATTTGAAATTTCTATCTTTCTATATGGTAACTCAGGAATTTCCAGGGGAAAAAAAAAAAAAAGAAAAAAAAAAGAAAAAAGAGTAAGCCAGCAAAAAACCAAAAACCCAACCAAAGAACAGGATTTTTGTGAAAGTGGTGTGTTATTAAAAAGATTGAGGCTTACAGCATTGTCATCCAGTATCAGTACACAAAGCACACATGAAGCCCTACCAGAATGGCCAAACACACAAGCAAAAATTGATCTATATTATTTTCCTGTATAAGAAATGTTACATTCCCTACTCCATTTCCTGCTTTTCTTAAAAAATAAAATAAAATTAAATTAAAAAAGGTCTTTGCATAAGTGCTTTCTGCCCTGTTGATAACTTGTTCAGTCAATTCTATCTGTGAAAGTTAAGTACAAACAGATACAAATGCCAGCAAACCACAACAGCAACACAATTGCTACATGCAGTTCAAAGAGACTATCAGGTACCATCATATATAAGTAGTACCTACAATGCTCTTTCACATTTGCATGCTGTTCTCAGTTCACAGGACCCATTACAAGTTTGTAACCCAGTACAAACACACAATTTAAGCTATTCTAATGCAGAGTCTGGAAGTTTCAAAGGCAGCCCCATTTCCAGAGATAAAATACCCAAATTTACCTATTTTTACCAATATGTTGCCAAAGTAAAATGAGCACGTAGATAGACATGTCACAGTTTTGACCTCACCCTTTGACATTCAGGAATACACCTTTTTCACCACCCTTTGTCTGCTGCTTGTGGAAAGTGAAGACATTAACTTAGCTTGCCCTTTTGTGCTCTCCACTTTCTCCTTTCAAGTCATCTCACAAGCACTATGATTTTATTGGTTATTTCTTTTTGGACTATAAACACTGTCTTTCACTTGGAATTTCTTTCTTTCTTTTTTTTTTTTTTTTTTTCCCTTTCCCCCCTTGTTTCCTTTGCTGCTCTGTTCTACAGCCTCTCACTCTTTTGCATTTGTCCCCTAATTGTGGCTAGCCTGAAAATTGTTTTTGAAAGTGGCTCCACTTATCCAAAGGTGGGGCATTTTTTCCCCCTGAATATCCACTCTCCACTGACCTTCCCCACTAAATTTACTGAAGTTTAGCCAACCCTTCCATTGCATTCACTAGATTATTTCTTTTAAAATAATCACATTGTAGGAGTATTATCATGTCAGTTGTCAAATGAGTGGTCCAAGAGGCAAATTCTTTAATTCTTCTATTTTACCTTTTCAGTTTGACAATCTCTTTCAATCTTTCCAGCCTGAACATAAACAATATACTTTTAGATTACAGGAATACTTTGCAAATTCTCTCACTAACACAGAAATTTCTAGTTTAAATATGTAGGATATCCTAAACTTTATAGTGTCAAAACCATTATAATTCAGTGTTTATTTAGTAAATTAATTTGATCAACTGCAGTTCTGAATTTCCATGATCTATAAAAATGGTGGCATAGAGATTTAGAGATAAAATAAGTGGGGAAAAATACCATTTGCTCTCCAAAAATATTTTCCACTTTGATCAGGAAAGCAAAAAGCATAAGACCTTTGTCTCCGTGGCCTCACTGTAACTTTAGTTCAGTGAGATTCCAAGGAGTATGGGAAGATTTATTCATCCCACAAGGCCTGTAAACTGGCTATTTTTCCCTTCTTCAGCCTCTCTTGTAGGCAGGGTTCTTAATTTTCTAAAATCCTCTTAAGAGCTGAGGCAGTGGAATTTTAGGCTTCAGACCTAATAAAGGAATTTTTTTTTCCCTTGGGTATGCAGCACTGGGAAGAGGTATAAAAAAGTTCAAATCCAGAATGAATAGAATCACATCACATCTTTTTTTATTACTAGCCAATTGAGGTGACTAGAGAACACTGACAGTTGTCAATAACATGGCATCAATACAAAAATAAGCATATTTCAGATATCAAGTTGTATACTAGCTCACTAATGAGATTTTAATTTAAAATGATAATTTACTTCCATACTGACAGTGTATTGAATAGATTTATTTATACTTCTAATGAACCATAACACAGAGTGCTGTATAGGAGTATAGTAGTCCATGGAGCTCCTATGAATTCTGCATCCCTATTTAAGTTTTACTCTACTCAATGGTAATTAATTCTGGTGATTTACTTTGACAGCTTTCTGTCAGGCAGCCAGGTGTAATATTGAGAATACACAGAAAAGCTACAACATTGAGATTCATACCAGTAGGTGTGTAAAATATTAAAGCAAAAACCATATCTGATTTATGATTAAAAAGGCAACAGTATGGAGTGGGGTTTTTTTCCATGGATTATGCCTAGATTAAGCTGATTTGGACAAATAAATGGCAGAGACTTTATTACGTAGATCCAAGAAAATGAAATGCATCAAGAGGCTCAAGTTCAGTGGCTGTCATTCTGTACTTGAAGTTAGCCGTAAATGTTAAATTTCAAGCACGGTTAATAGTCAAATAAGAATTTTGCTACTTTTGGTAATCTGGTTAATGCTTAGTCATTAGCTATTAACTATAAGATTTTCAGTATACAATTTCCCTTTCTTAATATGCCTAGTAGCTATATAAATTATACTTCTAAGGAACTTGCAAAGACCCTCTATTTCCTTATTACAACATTTCACTCCAACAAAGACTCAGTAAGTGTATATAGTTGCATTCTTCTTCAGAATCTGGTCTCATATCATTATGGTCAAACTCCCTGCTCAAAGCATCCACCAGATAGCTCCATTAATGCAGGAAGCTTGAATTTGTCTCAGTTGTGATGCAAAATTTTTCAGCCTGGGATCACTTATTTAACACCTCTGCTTGAGTCCATGATACTCAATATGAAAGGTTTGTATTCCTGGACTGTTATCAATGACTCTTTTCTGACCTCACAACTAAAATTCAGCCATATACTCTCCTCCAAGATCCTAATTTCCATTTCTAGTCTCATACAGAGAGGCAGGAGTTTCATTATAACAAAGCTCTCAAGTGCCCGAATGATTTCCCACTGATTTTCAGGACAAAGTGTACTGTACCTGCTTTCAGGGCTTCTTCCTCTGAGCAAAACATCTGCTGCACGGCATATGACAGAGCCCTCACATTGGTCACAGATGCCTCCTCACAAATTCTTAAGCATGTTTGGCTGAAAATCATCTACTAAGTCATAAAAGTGCCTATTAACATATAATTCAGCAATTCATTTTGGGTAGCTGTGTGAGTTTTCTATTTTACCAGAGTCATCTTCTGCAGCTGAAATGAAGATCAGGGTTTCAGTAAGTGAAGGGCTACAAAGAAGACTTAAACTGTCTTTTTTTTCATGTGATCTTCTAATCTATTACAACAAAGAGCTTACAGATAAGAAAGACAAATGTGAAATATGTTTGTAGCATGTCTTAGCCAGCAGACATCTAAATGTTTCTTTTTGGCTAGCCCTCCAACACACCATTTTTTGTCTTTCAGAAGCCCTGAAAGAAGCTGATCCTGAGAAAGGATTTGAGAGACATTAGTAAATAGTAATTTAAGTTAACAGTTCAGTGAAATAGAGGAGTAACCAGAAAGAATGAACACTTAATCAGGTATAGACTCAAGATCAAACTTTCTAATGAAACAGGAGGTGATGGGAGACTTACTCCATGCAGTCAGGAATATGAAGTAAGAGAGTAAGAATTTTCATGGAAGATCTGAAGATTAAGACAAGAAGTTTGAAGAAGTTTCACTAGAACTGGAGTTTGTGGAAGTTCAAGAACAAAGTGGGATGACTGCAAGCTATCTGGCAGGCACTATTATATAGCAGTTTGTTCCCTTTGGGAAAAAAAAAAAGTGTTTCAGAATAATTTTTTGAACTGAACTGGTGACTCTGGCTTGTGGGACCACAAGTATGAAGGGCACATCAAGCTAATGATGAGTGTTTTTCTAAATCTCACATTCTCTTTTTGACCTTTTAAAAAAATATGTCTATCAACACCACAGGAAATTAATATTAATTTATATACACTTTCCAGCTGAAATCATCTGCTGAATATGTGTGATTACAAACACCCTTTTTTTACATTTTTACATTTGTAGGGGTAATTTTCATTATGACACATCCCAGTGCAGATTTACTAAATCCAGTTAGACACAGTCTACCTAAAGGTGGAGCAGATAAATATGCTTCATGAGGCAGGGAAGATTCCCATTAGAAATTAGTAAAGCAGAAATGATCATAAGCATTAATGGAACTCCTAAAATAACAAAATATTTCCTTGGATTTTACACTCTACTCCTCTGAAATGATTGTGAGTTATTCAGAACCAGTCAGGGTCAGAACCAAGGTTCTGCTGACTTTAAGCACTATGAAGTCTCTAAATTTAGTTAGATTTAGTTTATGTCTGATTTTGGAAATTACAGAGGCTAGGGGAATTTCACTTTCAGAGTTCTTGTCAGAGTTGGCCCACTTAATCCTTTAATTGGATATTGAACTTTCTAAGTATAAAACCAGAACTACATGCTTCTTATACAGGACCATATGAGGAAAATAGCATGTGTATAAAAGTGATAAAAGTCAGTGGACTTAGCTTTAGAAAATATTTTCAATGTATAGAAATGTGTTCACAAGGAGATTTTGTTAGGGCTTTTGTTTGTTTGTTGTTTGGTGGTTTGGTTTTTTTTTGTTTGTTTGTTTTTGGTTTTTTTTTTTTTGTTTTTTTTTTTTAAAAAAATAGAATTAAGAAGGTTTTTAAATATATTATTTTTTTCTAACCAGGTTGTTAAAGTTGTCAACATTTAATGA
>JANIJG010009154.1:0-23721 GCA_024611175.1 Megaceryle torquata | reverse complement strand
CTTCTCTCCTCTTTTGTGTGTGTCTTTCCAAACTTGTGTGGGAGGAGGAGGGGGGGGAGGGGGTAGGAGATAAAAAAAATAAAAAGTAGTAAAAGGAAAGAGAAGAATAAAGAAAGAAAAGGAGACAGTTAAATCTTTGATCCATTTATTTAAACAAGTCTCAAATATTTTTCAATGCTTTTTGAAATATAAATGTATAAAAGCATAGGCCTTTTTTATGTTTTGGGTTGGTTTTTTTTTTCAGTCAAATGCACATTTTAGACTTCTAGCCAGAGGGCATAGAAAAGTCTAGGCTGTTGTACCCTAATGATTAAAATTTATGAAGCTCTTCTCAGATGATATCTTGGTAACACATTTTTATGTCCAATTTACAAATCTGACAGTTTAATTCCTGCTTTTTACATGTTTTATGGTCTGCAGATACATTTTAATTCAGATAACCCCAGAAACTAATTACCATCCATACACACAGTATGGAGGATACAGTTGAAATGGACACAGTTTAGGCCAACACTTTCATTAAAAGCCCAACAAGACATTAGAATCCTGAATGCATCTCACACCATGCTGGAATGTACTCAGCTGAAGACAACAGAGAACCTAACGAAAAATATGTATACCTAAAAAAAAAAAAAAAGAGTTTTCCAAACAAGGCTTCTCTTGAAAGTCAGGAATAAAAAACACCCAGGAAGTTAACTAGGATGATGATGGTAGTGCACAGTAGTGGGGTGGACCCTTTCATGTATACACAAAGGCCAGTATCTGCCCTAAAATGTTGTTTGCAGACAAAGGTAAGTAGAGATACACATGGACACATCTAGGTATAAAACAATGCAGTTGATGCCCAGATTCTGCTTCTTAACATCCTGCTTAATTGCCACTTTTGTTTCCTGATATATGACCATACTTTGTAACTAACTTACATGAAGTCAACAAGAGGAGAAATAACTGTATCTAGAAATTTATGGTCATAAGCAGGTGTGCAATGAATTCAGATAATAGCAAAGGACAAAATATAGCATCCTTTTCCATAAAATTTAAAATGTCCAAACCAAAACCAGGCATTTTCAACCTTGCATTAGCTTTCAATCAGTAAAATAAACAATGTATTCCAGGCATTTCATGGGCTCCACATGAAGATAAACCAAACAAATTCTGTCAAGACAGATGTGATCACTCCCAGACTCCATAGGGGGTTGCTGCATTTTGCCTTAGTTTCAAGTGATAACCATAGTTTTACATGTACTTTTTTCCCATAACACCTATTGCCAACTTTTAAACATACAGTGTTTTGCGTGTTCTACATTTGGGAATCAGTTGTTAAACATAGCATTCGTTAATCTTCTTTCATCAGGCAATTTTTATTTGGCATTGGCAGGAGAAGGGAATTTTAAAACATTCTCTTTGCCTTGTGCAATATCCAAATATGAAAATAAATATAGCTTTGTTGCTTTCTCGATATTCCCTGACTCTAGATACCATAGGAAACAGAACTTGTGCAAGAGAATGATATAAGATATGAAGAAAATAAATCACAGCACAGATAATGGCTTGATTTTATCTTACTGATGTTTCAAACACCTTAGACAAGTGGCACTGGCTGGTTAGAATTTAGCATGCAATTGCCCAGATATCATGAACTAGGTTATTTCAGGTGCTGCTAGTAGAAAATCAGAGGCTCAGCTTCTACTGTGCTTTTCTTTCCTTGTTATTTATAAGAAGCTTCTGAAAAAGAAGATTGAGCAAAAGCTGACTTTTTTCCCCCCAATCATCAATTCTAATATTCTATAATATGTTCTATTTTAAGTTAATTTCTGCTTTCCTAAATACAGGTATTGACCTGGTTTTCCAATGGCCTGTGTTGCAGCCTGATTCTGTGGGTCCTACACAGACATTTTGTTCCAGAAACAGTAAGTTTTCACAGCTGCCATGTTGTGCTCACTGTTACAGAAGTGGGAAGGGACATGTGGGGGAAGAAGAATTTTGTACCTCCATTTCCCTTGCAAGGCATATAAACTGAGTAACCTCAGACTGCCTCTTTTTTACATTTGGGTCTTCTCTTTTTAAAATTTGTGAGACAAAAATATCCAAAATGTTTTAAATACTAGGCTGTTTCTTTGTGGTCACCTTGTATCTGCTAAATTCAGATTTATTCCACATCAGAAATAGCTAGCTTAAATAAAGCTGCCATCTCCTAAAAGCTAATTCAGTCCCTCTGCCTGTCACATTGGAGATAAAATTCACTAAGCTATTTGCCTTCATGGTCTTGGGAACCCCTGCACAGCTCTCTTCTCTAAGGTTAGGACAATTACTACCTGCTAGCTTCAGTAGTTTTTGGTGTTAGACTATCAGATTTTGGAGAGAAGTCTACTAATTTTGGTTATCAGTTTGTCCTAACAAACAGATACATGCAGGTGAGGTTGATAGACTAAAGACAGCTAGGCTACAGAGCACACACGTGCACCAGTCATGCACAGCTCCACTGGAAGGCTCCCCACACTGGGGTGCTAAGCACAACTGGGGAGACACAGACTGACAGATGAAGAAGGTATCTTCTGCTTCACCTCAAGCCATGTGCATAGATGGGAAATCTCAGCAAGTAAGTCAGCATCTTTCATTCAGGACCCAGCAATAACTCATCTTACCCTTGTCTTTGACTCTTAGAGATTGCTATGTGCTTATGCTGTACCTTTAAATCAACTTCAAATATAAAATGTATAAAAGTCTAAACTGATCTCTAAGCACTGGTTCTGTCAAGCATAGGAAACATGAGTCTGCTCCAACTGCCTTTACATCTCTCCTACAGAATCCAAACAGCACATGGTCTGTCTGTACACCTCCCTCTCGCTCCAGTGTATGCCAGCGCTGCTTGTGTTGTGATGCAGAGGTGCCTCTGTGCTTACACAGATGACTACTACTGTAAACAATGCAAACAGTGCATTCTCTGCAAGTTCATTCCCTGGAAGAACTTCAAGATTTTTAAAGAGAGAAAAAAAAAAAAAAAAAAAAAAAATTACTCTACAGATTAGTTTTCCTAACAGTACAAACACTGCAGAAGAAATCCGTGTATGAAAAAATATATGCATTTGTGCATTAAAAAATATATAAATGTCTGTTAATACTCTAGTACTGGAACTGCAATTACACAGACAGAAACATCTACTTATGTGGAGCATTTCAGTTGTCACCAGGGATTAGTATCAGTGAAGTAATTCACTGGTATGGAGATTTCTATTATTATGTATGTGCTACTATGAAGTAGAAAAGAATGCAACTTTATGGGGTTTGTAGCATTACTGGCTTTTAGAAAAATTATGCTCTGACTTAAGAGCCAAACAAGTCTGCAATGCAAATTAGTAACAACATGTGTGAAAGGGCAGATTTTAATTTTTCAAAGACACCCTCAGAGGTATCACTGAACATTAATACTTTCATTTGGCCTGGCTGTTATATTTAAAATGCAAACATTTCATACAGATACAAGCCAATTACTAACTGCTGCTCAAAAAAACTTCAGAACTATCTGTGTGAGTGTTGACAGAAGAAAACACAAAATTTCAGACAGTATATGTGGATATGTATTTTCTATCTTCAGAGTACCACCTTTGCTTCATCTTTGACTGCACGCTTCTGATCTCTATTAAATATGACTACCTCCTTGTCTTGTCAAGCAATTAAAGTGACAAAAGTAATAGCAGATGCCTCTTTCATGGTTAAAACTACTGCAAGCAGATCATAGCTTGTATTTTATTACAACCACTCTATACATCCTAATAATTGCAAGGTAATTGAAAAGATCCTGATAATAAACCACCAGTTTACCTTTTTTTTTTCAGACAAAATAATATATAACCCAATTCAGACTTCATTTTAATGACACATTAGATGGTTTCCCACTTGTCTTGATTTTTGTTTTATTTTATGATTGTAAGTAAACCCTGGAAAATTCCTTCCCCCATTTTACCACCTGAAACTGCAGCTGTTGGCTGACACTATCAAAGCCTCGCAATTCCAAACTCACGTGCAAATCTCATCAAGTGCAGACACTTCTAATTGATTCCAGAAGTTTTTCTTTTGCTAAGATCAGCAGGCAGAAGAAGAGTAATGAGCAGCTTTTAAGCAAAGGGGGGAGGGTGTTGAGCTCAGGGAGTGGAGATTTTAAAAGCTCCAGCTTGGCTGCTCTGCCAGAAATGCAGAGCAATTTTACGGTCAATTGGCCAGAGCATCTGGAACTATACATCATAGTCTTTAGTTGATGGTGGTGAAGCCGACTCTCAAACTGGCTAAGTCTAAAATCAGTAACGACTCTGCTGTCACACCTAAGTGGAAACTAACTTAATCTACTGCCAGATTTTACTGTGACTTTTTCTAAGGGACATTATTCCCTCTAGGGCAGTTGTCAAGAATATTAAAAGTCCAGTCCCTGGGATACACTGCATGGTATAGCAGACTTTTCTGAATGAAGCTAACATAGAAAATACAGATTACAACTTGTATTTGTTTAATTTCATGTGCGTTGACAAGGCTTTTTATCATAAGGCAGTAGAATTTCCTTCCATCTTCAGCTTCATTTCTAAAATACATTTCAAATACACCAGACATTCTAGTTAGGGCACAGAGACTGTATAAATGCTGAGGTTGTAAATCATAGCACAGGGCATGAAGCTTTCACCTTAATGGAAACCAAATATGGGATATGCTGCTCTTTGAAATGTGGCACAGATGATCATAACGAGGGACCAAGGAAAAATACTACAGAGCAGAAAACTATCGTTGATGTGGAAATAAGTTCTTATGAGTAACTGTTTGTTTTAAGTCAGTACTCATAAGTCAGTATTCCAACGCTAGCAAATTACACTAAGAAACAAGTGAGGTAACAGCAAGTCTTTGTATGATGAAAGGAGAAATAAGTAGTGTGGTAATATATCATGTTAAGAGGGACTGCTGTGGAACGCAGAATACAGTGCAAATCAGTTCTTTAATAAAGAGATATTATATATTTTAACCAGACAAATTAGCTGACACACTCGTAAGAAATACCAGAATTACATCAAAGATCATAGAAGCAGTCCATTTGGTCCAGAATACTGTCTCCAAATGTGTTTGGAATGGCTGCAACTACTAAGTTTAGATACTCTGGAAGAGTAAATAAACAATTTGACCACAAGGAAGTTAATTTCTGCCTTCGTTAATTAAGGGCTGAATTATACCCCGCAGCACAAGATTTTATATATCTTCCAAAGTTGGTTAAATTTCTAATACACCACATGTCCACAAAAAAAACAACCAAACAAAAACCCAACCCAAAACAAACAAAACACCACACCCACAAAAACAGAAAACAAGTTATTAAATAATATCACACCTGCATACAACCTCTCTTTTCCCCAGTGAAAGTTGTTCTAGATTTTTGCCCTTCATACCTGCAAACTAATAGATGCCTGCCAATGTTTTCATAGCCATGCAGCCCAGGAAGTTGCAGTACAGGAGGAATGTGGATGAAGAGATTTACTCTCAGATACAATGCCTTAGCAGTAACAAAGGTAAAAGATAAACAAGCACATCAAGACAGGCATCTGTATTTCCTTCTCCAGCTTCCTCACTCCTAGCCCTTTTGTTTGAGTCTCAGTACTGAGTTATAGCCACTATGAGAGTTGGTGAAAATATGTAAGACAAGAGTTCCAACAACATGTCAATGGCTTTCATTTTTACTTGCTCCTCATTAGCACTACTGTCAAATAACACCAGTGTTTGACCAAAATCAGCTCATGGAATATACTGGCCAATGCCAAACCAGAGCAATTGGATGGAAACACTTTGAGGAGGTGTGCCATCATCACAGAACTATTTTTACATATCGTGCCTGCTGAACTGTCACATAACTGAACACACAAGCAATGTTTTCTGCTACCTCCAGGTGGTTAGGAGACTCAAGGCCCAGTCTGACATGAAAGGATTTGGCTTTAGTAATACGCATGCTCATCACATTACACAGGCATGAAGTAATTGGCCTAATTAGAATACTAACTAGTATAGGATGTGGTAGCACAGATCCTCAAGCAGAAATACAGTAACTCCTCAATTTACTGTCTATAACCACTCAAATATATTTCTGCCCCATCATCAAAGTTTTCAGTAACCTCCACCAAAGATTCAATTTTCATAAGATCTGAAAGCTTTCTCAGACACAGCCACCTTTTTTTTATATAAGAACCCTAAACACAGCCCCCACCCAGCTTCTTTCACCTACTTATATGAAATACATACAGCACAAGGAACAGAAAATGCATGCTGAGAAACATTCATTGCTTCACAAAAAAAAAAAAATCTCCCGTAAGAAAAAAAAACAGGTAAATTTTCTGACTCTGATAACTTCAAACTATTGTCTTGTTTGGAGAATGAAAGGACACCGGGAGTGATCCCTCAGGAGTATATCTTGGAGGAACTTCAAATACAGTATCAGGGAGAATAGTATCTTTAAATGATCAGAAAAACAACATGATTTTCATAGGCAACCAAGGCTGGTAAAACAGAACTTCAAAGTATCAATAGATCCAACAGTTTACTTACTAGACTGTAGACACAGTGAACAGCCATATTAATATTGCAGCTTTAAGCAAAAGCAGAAGTCTTTCTCACACACCTCTAGCTTCATTTTACTTCCACCTTCTCTGAGCCTCAGTGTTAGGAATCTTTCTTATTCCACAGCAAGTTACGTCATTTATCTGAAGAAAGATCTTTGGCTGTCAGACCAGCTGGCCAGCCCTGTTATCTGGGTAGCAAAGGTAAGAAGCCAAAGCCAGAGGGCAGGACTGCTGATGGAATTGCAATCGTTAGCTGCTTTTTTTCACACTCACCTGAGCTAATTTAATGGCAAAATGAGAGAGGTGTGCTGTTTTTTCTCCTCTGCTCTTCTCTCTCAATGTTTCACTAGCTTTCTCTCATTTCTTTTGTATTTTCCTTCTGGTTTTCACCCCCAAGGCCCTCCTATACAGTAGTTCTGATAATTGTCAGTCCTTATTATGAGACAAATGCAATTGTGCAGTTTAAATCACGTATTTGTGCTAGAGTACTCTGCAAATACTAATGCAAGGATATTTACTTCTGAAATATTATCTACTGCTACCAGAATATTAATGAGATATGCAAACATATGAAACACAGTCATAGAAGTCAATCTGTATAGACAGGAGTAACGTACTTTTTCACTGATGATTCAACATGCTGTTGGCAAAGTCAATCTTGCATTTATCTGCTGCAAGATGCCCAGTTAATGTGTAGTCATCAGTTAATGCTAGGTCAGAATTATTTGTTAAATTCTAGATGTACTGAGTAGTGCCATCATGCATCTTGCAGTTAATTTTTCTTCATCCCTCAGTGCCCAAAGAGGTGTACTTTGTAGATTAAAAAAAAAAAAAAAAAAAAGGGCAACAGAAATTCTGTTACATGATGTTGTGCATTCATTCCTATTGCTTAGAAATTATGTATTACTAAAGGCTTACTTGGTAACACATAAAGATGATGATGTAAGGAGAACATTATTTAAGTATATTGCAAATTATGAGTACTAGGCATATAACATTAAAAAGACCAAAACCAGCTATATCTAGGTGTATGTTAAAGATTGAATATTTATATAAGGCTAACAAAAAATTAAATAATTCTTTTAATTTACACTTCTCAAAAATTGTAAATAGATTTCAAAGTGAAACAGAAATGGAATTCAAAAAGCAACCAGCTAAAAATTTGTAGGACATAAATAGCAGAAATTTTAAAAATTGCTTATGAGATAGATCTATGTTTACGGGCCTCAAGAGAAGTTCAAAGTTATCTACATTATTATTCCATGAAGGATAGATAATTCATTTGAAAGTTGAACAGAAACAACTTTTAGGACCAATTTATGTGAAAACCATTTATTTATTTATTTATTTATTCATTCATTCATTCTGCTGTCTGGTATTGATGGTTTAAAATGATCAGGTCAATATTGAGCTACAACATTAATATGTGAAAACTCTTCAACACAAATTAACAAATCTCTGTCAGTTTCCATTTGATCAGAATTTTTTAATCTCACTTATAACCCTATTACCACCCAGAAGAACATTCTGAACATGAATCCAGAAATTGTATAAAGCATTGAGAGCAAAAGTGGATGATTTTTATAAAAATGGGAGACCCTTTGAAGTTCATCACAAGCATTCAGACTAGATATAAGGAAGGTAGTTTTTACAATGAGAGTGGTGAAACACTGGAGCATGCTGTTCAGAGAGGTGGTAGAAGCCCCATCCCTGGAAACATTCCAGGTCATGTTGGACAGGTCTCTGAGCAACCTGATTTAGTTAAATATGTCCCCACTCACTGCAGGACTAGATGACCTTTAAGAGTCCCTTCCAACCCAAACTATTCTATGATCACAAAAGCTCTTAAAATCACAAACTTCTTGATTTATTGATAAAACATAGGTCTCTAGTGGTGACATACATACTGGCATTACTCAGAAGCATTATCCTTGTCTCACTGAGAGGGAACAATTTGGAAGACACCTATTCTTTCAGTATTTAAAAAAAAAAAAAAAAAAAAAAAAAAGTGAGCACGGTACTCCTGTTTTTTCATGTTTAAAATGGACTACCTAGTCAGTGCCAAACAAGGGATTAAGAAAAGAGTAACAGAGAAGAATAATATAAAGAATAAAAACATTAGACACAAGAAAGGATAGCAAAGTGCAGTAGGAGAGAACTCGAGGTGGAGAATAAGAACCATTTTATTCACAATGCAATATTGTATACAGGAAGCTGTATAGCTTTCTAAGTCCTAAGAACACAAAAGCACCATACATAAAAGACCAAAGGTCTATTTAGTCCAGTATTGTATCTTTGTCAGTGGCCACAAGTCTGTTTCTGAGGTACAGTATAAATGCAGAACAAAATATTTGATACTTAAGACTCTTCCAGTCTCTGAGCATTGTCAGATTTGTCCCATGAAATGTGAGTTATCAATTCAAGTTCAGCATTTCTATTATTCACTTCAAAGCATATGGCCACCAATATATTATTTTTACAAGAAATGGTAAATATGCACTTTCCTGACTTTTTTCCAATGGAAATTGGCATCTTTGCAGCAAAACTCAGCAATTTTCTTATAACTTAATCATAAAAAGTGAGAAATAAGGAGATAAGAAACAAATCAATATTATACTCAAATTTTATAATAAAAAATATGTAAGAAAAAATATAAATGTTTAGTGTTTCTGCTTTTCCTAAAAGGATTAAAAAAAGATCTAGTGTAATCAGCATCGCCATTTCAAAATAAATGTCTTACCTCGTATGCATAGCCCAAGGAAAAAAACTGACTCCTTAAGTAGCCAAGTTTGTACACACCTAGAAAGACTAAGCAGCGGATGAATTCCACAATTCCTGCTTTGGGCCTAGAAATGAGAAGTAATTCAGATCAGTGTTGAGTCTTTTCTTCTTCCTAAACTTTAGTGAAAAGGAGAATTTAGAAATATTCTGCAATGTCCTGCACTTACGCCATCATCTTTCTTAACCTTATAGTCTATAAGTTTCTATAGTATACACCTTACATGGGCATACAGCACTGAATTTGCTGGGGATGAAAATACACATACTCAACTATATATAAGCTCACCAAAATGTAGCTGTATATATATATATATATCTTTTGTCTTTTGATCTCAAAAATGACAACAGCAAAATTCTGAAAAACACCACGAGTAGTTCAAAATTTTTTCATTGGTTTATTTCTGTAAATTTTTAGAATTTCACATTATTAAGTCCCTAACTTATACACATCTCTGGCATACTGACAGATTTTTACCTATTGTGAAATAAATTGTTCAGTCCATACAAGTGAAAGGTATTTCTTTCTGAAAATATAATGAAGAGCTGGTGCAAAGCAGAACTGATACCTCAATCTCAACGGAAGCTTCTATTCCACATTTCTGCTCTGGCTGGACACGTGGTTTCTTTGTAAGAAAATGAGGCTGCTGTTTACTTTTCTCTAGGTCATGGTGACCATACAGACTACTTCCATAGTGTACGTCTCACTGGGCTGGTGTATCCAAGATCCAGTTTGATTTGAATGCGTTACATTATTCTTAAGCCTATACCATCCTTCACATGGTTTTGAGTCTACTCTGAGTTACACTGTGTGCTTTTCATATACCACCACTGTATCTGACACACAGGACTAATAGAATATGGTTGCAGTCTGAGCAAAGGGATTTGAACCCAACAAATGCAAGCATAGAGGATGACATGAGTAGCCCATCCCACAACTTTTCTGCAAGGGACAATATAGCTGTAGCCAGTACTTGCTATGGGAATACTCCTGGGTTTAGGTGGTAGCAAGTCAGGTGTTATTTTCTAGTCAGCAGAGAGCAATGTGTCCAAGTGTATCTATATTTCACTATCAATATAATTTCTGACACACCTGAGATTTCCTTATAATGATCAATAATACATAATGAGAGGGGGAAAAAAAAGAAAGAAAGAAAAAAAAAGCTTGTTTTCTTGTTTTGTATCTTACTTGTGCTCTATAAGTAGTCCAAAAGAGGTCAGGGACAAAATGATAAAGCCGATTCTCAGAAGAATAGTTCCCTGTGATAACATCTGTTAAAAAGTAGACAAAAAAATCATTTTAGATTAATTTTCTAAAGAGAAATTGAGTTTTAACAGAACAGTAGCTTCACCTTGTTCACTCAGAGATGTTGGTGTCTGCTTTTAAAATTATTTGTTACTTCAGATTTTACAACAAAAACGTCTGCTCTGGATAGCACACTTACCTGGAGAAACCACCTTTATAGTTGTTTCATGAATGCTGTATTTCCAAAGTAGTGTTTAAGATACTCCCTTCTGTATTAAGTGTTTTCCCAAAGTTACTTGATTCCCTTACGCTATTACCCAAGAGGAAACAAACTTCTTTCTAAATAAAAATCCCAGCAGCCATGTCCTTTTTCTTCATCCTACGTTACCAGGTCTTTAGTCTAATAGTCATCTGTGAACCCCAATGGATACCAAAACCAATATATTGGTGAGAATAGGAATTCACATGAAATGATAATATGACTGTATTTAAGAAGAAACAAAATTAATGTTTTCCCTTTACAAGAAGTTGTAACTTGGTTCCCAATTCAGCAAAACTCTTCAGCTCATAGCATTGACTTCAATCAGACTTAGAACACTTAAACATGTGTGTTAGTACTTGGATGAGCAGCAGCATAAGGATTAATGTCCTTAAGATTTACATCAAAACAATACAGATAAAACTCAGGAAACAGAAATTATTTTCATTGTGAAGTCTGATTTTTTAAATTTCATTTATTAAATACTTTTTGTATTCTACAAAATAAGAATAGTGGACCTGGCTGAGTTAGGAGAATCTTTTCTGGCTTCAATAGCAATAACGTTTATGAACAGAATCTTGCACTTCAAGATTGCAGGCACTGGAAAAGTAAAAATCTATGAATGTCTGCCCTGATTTCAATAAATCCCACTCAGTGACATGCCCACCTTCCTTCAATGGTGGCCCTACTCCTCGAAGAGATCTAAGGTAAGTATCTGTGAGTGTGGGAGGCCACAGGAGGATATTCTCAATTTTACAGCTGTGTGAACTTAACAGAGTCCACGTTTGCAAAATGCATCAAATCACACACTCAGGCTGGGCAGATTTCTGTTGTTTTACTGAACAATCACAAGCACCTACTTAGATATTCTTAACAGTTACTGAACAAAGAACACACAATCCCAGCAATGAGCAAACTAAACAGCAGCCTCACCAGTTTACAAGCCAAAACAGACTTCTCATAAATGACACCTGTCAAGCCACGCTGTTGCACAGATTCATAGTTATGACCAAGCTCATAACTGCTTTGCTACATTTCCAATCCATTCCATTCCATCTCCCCTTATGATAAACTTACAAAACCTCAGACTGGTGATTACCACAAACTGCTATTTATATGTAGACCTTGAGAAAGGATTTTCTTTACACTTTTCTTATACTCTTACCCTGGGCGTCTGCTATTGGCTATCATAGAAGAAAGGATAGTGAGCTAGATATTGAACCCCGGGGGGACTCAGTATAGCAGTTATGTGCTGAGATTCTCACTTAAGTCAAGAAAGCAAAAAATGCTTTAATCTTTTATCAAGGTTCATACCGTTTGTAATATATTCACAAATTCCAGAAACAAGTTTCAAAACTAGTCAATAAAAGATTAAATTTAGGGTGCTCTTTTTGAAAACTTTGGTTGCTAGAATCTAAAAATCCCACAGCTCTTCTAAGTTTAAAAAGATTTTCTACTGTTAACATGGAACAATTTGTCTTGAAGTGACAAAATTTTTGGACAGTTTTTCTATGAATATCAGGCAGAGACTCTATTTATGTTTAATAAAATGAGTAGTTATTAAAATGCTCATCTAGCCACATAAGTTCAACTCCCACTATAGCTTCCTGTAGAAACTGGGTCATACAAAAATTCAAGAAATGAGCAAAGAAAAACATGATTTGGCACACACATCAGGGAACTCACCCATAAATTTCTTCGAAATGCTTTGATATATTTTCAGTGATTGTTAATTGTCAAAGGACTTTGCCAGCGAACTAGGACTAGAATTCAGTACTTTCCTCCTTAGAGTGTGTCCTCACTTTTAAGTTTGAGAATTGCACTTTTTTTTTAAACCTTTTTCTTTTGGACAGGTGGGTCTGATTTTGCTTTGTGTTTCCAGTGCAGTGCACTAGCTTCTACAGACTGCCCTAAAAATATTCCCACGGTGGTAGGGCTCTATTCTGAGAAAAGGAACGTAAGGGTTTGTATCCCCATTAGGCAGGAAATAGAACTGAACACTGAGTCCAAATTTTAAGCAAGTCATGTGATTGTTAAACTACCATATATTGCTAAAATCATGCTTTATGGAAAAAAATGAATGAATCTGCAGTGGTTTTGAGACAACAAATTTTAATACTTTTCTTCAGGAAGGATCCATCAGTACCTGCTACAAATCACTAAGGGTGTTTCTAATTTCAAGTTTAAAAGAGCTGCATGATTTCACACTTCTTAGCCCTCCTAGTGTTTCTGAGCTGGCTAGCAATAGACAACCAGTCACCAAGTCCTAGGCATCTGGGTTTCCTAGTGATTCCAGTTTCAGAGAACCAAGGTTCTGATTCATTCTACTTTCCTTCAAGATTTCCTTCAACACTTTACTGAAGTACCTGAAAATATGTTGTTAACCTAAGCTTTCTCAGTAATCAGTGAAGAGAGAGCACTTTCTAATTTATTGTATTTCTTGCCATTAGCTAGACTGCAAGTCTTAGAGGACAAATTTGGTCCCTGCACTAAAAGTTGGATTTGAGTGGATGATGGAAACACTTCTCCAAAGTGGACACTTTTGGGTCCTATTTTAGTGGTGTTTTTTCTCATGTTTTCTTTTTTTTTTTTTTTTTCTTTACCGAAAGATATATCTTAGTTGCCATTTCTAGAAAAGTAGGAAAAAAATAAAAAAACTCTTTAAAAGTTAACATATTTTCAGGAAACAATCTCTTTTTTTTTTTGTTATTGTTGTCCTATTACATAGTTGTTGATGGACCTTGAAATAATTATATGCTTGCTATCAGAGACATTGTAATATTGTCATTCAGATTACAGCTTTCTCTCCACAAAGAAAGAAAGGACTGAATACAAGAATTTGGAGTGTGACCCTGCAATCTTCTCTTAAACATTTTCTCTAAGACATGCAAAAGTAGAGCCTGGAGTAATCATTTGACTCTCCACATTCATCTAACCACAGAAGAAAATAGCATAGAATAAGAACTTGAAAGGAAATTAATAAATTACAGTTCAGTTTTAAAGATAGATTTCCATAAAAAAATGGTAATAGAAATACAACTTAACGTATGTTAGTAAATCAGAAGAACTGAAGCAACCTTACAATTTAGGAAAATCAAGCTAAAATATAAATATCCTTTATCTTTAAATGGTTAAAATGTTATAAGAGGTTCTTTGGCATAATAACTACCTAAGCCAGGTAAAACTGTATTTTACAGATTCTATTTTCAGGCCAATTTCCATTTCTCTTCAGACACTACTTGAAACATAACATTTTGAATGCTAGCTCTTTGTAAAACTTCTTATGGTCCAGCACCATCTGTGACCCAGAGAGTGAAGGACTGGAGGACTCTAAAGCACAGCCCACAGATGAGTTAACTCTAAACCAGCACTATCATCAGATTCATGCAAATGCATGGCAGTGTAACGCCCAAGTACAGTGTTGCAACACTCTATTTCCCAAGTCTTCAGCTTTCTAGATTGGTGAAGGGTGAGACATAAAGCCTTACTGGGAACCACAAAGGTAGAAAGTCTATACATGAAGCACATTCATATACATTAAAAAAAAAAAAAAAGTTCCATCATTTGTAGTCAAGGACTACCAAGAAATTTGTGGTGATGTCATAGGAATAACTTGATGCCATCTGCAAATAACAGCTTTTAGTAAAACAGACATGTAGCATAAATTTTAGCATTATTGGTTAGCTTCCATAATGTTCAATTTACAGCTCCAGTGGTATAGTTCCACACTACTTTGATTCTTTTATTTTCAAACATGTATCACCCTGTGAAGAGGATGCTGGCAGCTGAAGCATCCATTTTCTAGGCATTACTCCACCAAAATCAACAAAATAGTCAGTGGGTTATATCACTAAACTAAACATCATCTATTAAATCTCCATGTTGCAAGTTGCAGTGTGATAAGAATGTAATTTTTATGCCTTCGTTACTACTAGCATCCTCATTCCAATTAAACATAATATGCATGGATGTATATAGAAAGTAAATGAGTATTTATCTACTGGACTATTTGTATAAACAGAGAAGCCTGTGGGACCACAGCAGGTTCCCCAGTTACAAGGCAGACACAACTTTGCAATGTGGTTATTGGCTGCAATCAAACAGAAAAAAATATTTCTGTTGGATTTTTATTTCACTGAAAGCTTTAAAAATATCTTGGAACCTTAAAAAAAAGGGGGAGGGTTATAGAATTTGGGAAGATATTTACATGGCTTTGTAATCAACAGAATGACACAGCATTATTATTTTATGAGGGGTTTTTTGTAATGAGAAATAATTCATTTAAACAAAGGAGATACATTATTCCAAATAGGTATTTAGATGAACAGTGAAATTGACTTTATATGTCAAACAAATCATATTGGTTTATCCCTTTTGTAGAATAACATGTATGTATTTTGTCATCCTGATGTGTTCAATGTTTCAAAATAGCTGCTAGTAACAATGTCAGCACATTTCATAAGTTAACAGACACTCTGCTGTCATATATTTGACACTTCCAACATTCAAATGAAGAATTCTAATACAAGGCTATGAAATTTGCACTGTTAGGGTTTGTTTTTTTCTCTGTATGAATATATTTTAACTTAGAAATCCTAAATAAAATTTGTAAATTCTTAGCAATATTCCATATACAGTACCTGGTGATGTCCTACTGAATGGATATATTGTGTTCTCAGCATTCAAGAAATCTATCTTATCCCTTACTACTTTTCATCTAATTGAATCTGCTCGCCACATATTCATAGAATTATAAGCGCAGTAAATGTTACAGTATCTAACATAAAAAAGACACAACAAAATGTGTTTTAAGGTACACTTCACTTTGATTTATGTGATACGTGCAGTTCTGGAGCTATGAGACTTTTGCTTTGAATGTACTGCAGCTTTACACTCCTAGCACTCTCTCTGGGACTGATCCAAATCCCATTCCTTCAATGAGGTTTGGATCAGATCTAGATATGCAGAGCTCAGAAGCAATTTTTATTCTCTGGATGTAGTGGAGATCTCTATACAGAAAATAAACACTGTATGCTCTCTCCTGTGGAAAATATATATTTGTTCTTTCTTGTTTTGCTCTTTTTTGTAAGTTAAATGTGGGTCATTCAGACTGAAGGTATATGGTTGCTCTTTACGGATAGCGAAATTTAACACTTCTACAGGGCGTGAGACCAAACACTGAGCAACTGTAATCACTTGAGAAATGTAATAGCTGTGTGCTGTTTCTTATGGCTATTATGAAATGGAATTTATACCTAAAAATGAGGAAAACAGTTAGCTTTCTCCATTTATGGAGCTATGCCACAATTATGACATAATTCATAGCCAGACAGAAAGTTCCATTTGTATCCATAGACATTTCATAACTCAGTGTAGTGGAAAACTGATATTTAAGAAAGAATTTTGCCAAGTAAAGTTATTCATACACATGCTTCCTTCTCATGACAGCTTCCCCCATGGTACTGCAGAGCAATGCTGGAACTCTGCCTTGGGACCAGCACTTTCTACACCCACGCTGAAGGTTTATGTCCTGAGATGAGGTGGTTCTAGTCCCTTGTGCTCTCCTTATCCTTACTACCTTATTACCCTGCAGTTTTATGCAGACAATTTTCTAGTTCTTTTTCTACATTAATTTCATAAATGGTGGATCTTCAGGATGTGTCCTCTAGGATTTCAAGAACTGAATCATCATCTGGGGCTTGGGTGCATTTTTCAACTACTTATTCTTAAACAGCTGCAGTTATCAGCAGAGAAAATAATTTGCACCATCCTTTTTTTCCTTCCAGGACCAACAAAAGGCAAAAAAAGAATAAAACAGGAAAAAAAAAATCATTAAGCAGACTCCTTACTTCTTGATGCTAAAAGCAACAACAACAAAGTAAAAACAAAACAAAACAAAACAATCAAACAAAACCCCAGTTTGATCCCTGCATATATATGACTTGCTTCTGGTATGTAAAAATCTAGAATCATAACCTGAAAATCTTAAAGAGGCTTTTCTCAATATAAGAACATTGGTAATCATGTATACTGTAAATCTTGTATACATTGGAGGTATTTATCCTTACCTTTGGCTTAATTTCCTGTCCTCAAAAATTACTTAGAATAGACTAAACCTCAAAGAGCTTAGTGAACTCCGAATTCTCTAGTGTTGCAGAGTGACCCTTTATAGAGGTGAACACTATGTGTAGAATAACTTCATATTAATCAGAAGAGTATGCCTGAGGTAGCTTTTCTATTATATTGGGAATGCTACATAAAATATTTTTTAAACTTTTCTCAAGAATTTCATCATTCAACTGGTTTGAAGTGCTACTTGGAATATATCTAACAAAAAATGTGTATTAAAAAAAAAAAAAAAAGATCCGTAGCAGCTATTATAAAAGCCTCCTGCCACATATCCCAAGAAATTATTGCAGGCAGAGTCACTCTCCTGCCCTGATTGCCCTGGAACACAAGAGGAATGTCCGAGTTGGAAGACCAAAACATCAACATTTGGACAAGATTTCTGATAGCTTCAAAATAGCTTTGCAATACTCTGGAATCCTTCACAGATGACCAAAGTCAGATATGCAAACAAGCCTTATTTCTAGAAATCTGCCTCTTGCCTGGATTCAGACATGTTTGTCATGGGCAAGGGTGTCATGTCACAGCTAGAAGGGATGCTCCCTGGGGTTGAGGGTTGAGTGGCAGCCGACAGTGCACAGGACTGCTGAAGAAGCTGGTGGCTCATGGCTTGGACAGGTGGACTCTTCACTGGGTTAGAAACTGGCAGGATGGCCGGGCCCAGAGAGTGGTGGTAAATGGAGTCCACTTGGCGACCAGTCACAAGTGGTGTCCCTCAGGGCTCAGTTTTGGGACCAGTCTTGTTTAATGTCTTTATCGATGACCTGGATGAGGTGATCAAATGTGCCCTCAGTAAATTTGAAGATGACACGAAATTAAGTGGGAGTGTCGATCTGCTTGAGGGTAGAAAGGCTCTGCAGAGGAATTTGGACAGGCTGGAGCAATGGGCTGAGGTCAGTGGGCTGAAGTTTAACAAGGCCAAGTGCCAGGTCATGCACTTTGGTCACAACAACCCCAGGCAACCCTACAGGCTTGGGGAGGAATGGTTGGAAAGCTGCCTGGCAGAAAGGGACCTGGGGGTGCTGGTGGACAGCCAGCTGAACATGAGCCAGCAGTGTGCCCAGGTGGCCAAGAAGGCCAAGGGCATCCTGGCCTGTATCAGAAACGATGTGACCAGCAGGAGCAGGGAGGTGATCGTGCCCCTGTACTCAGCACTTGTGAGACTGCACCTTGAGTACTGTGTCCAGTTTTGGGCACCACAGTACAAGAAGGACATTGAGGTGCTGGAGCGGGTTGTAGCGAGCCTGGTGTTGGTCTCTTCTCCCAAATTACTAATGATAAAACGAGAGGAAATCGCCTCAAATTGCATCAGGGGGGTTTAGATTAGATATTAGGAAGAAACTCTTCACCAAGTGGTTAGGCACTGGCTGTTGAGAGAGGTAGTGGAGTCATCATCTCTGGAGGTGTTTAAAAAACGAGCAGACGTAGCACTTGAGCCTATGGTCTAATGGATAGAGAAATGTTAGGATGAAGGTTGGACTTGATCCTAGAAATCCTTTCCAACCCTGATGATTCTATGACTGTGGGAAGGGTTCTGTCCTCCAACATCCGTCAAGGTGGGCAGGGGACAGTAACCACCATTGGCTGAGGGTTGAAGATCACCAGGTGATCATGCTGGAATAAGGCAGATCCACAGGTGAGCAGAGGCTGAAGAACCCAGCATGCCCTGCCTGTGGCAACATGGGTGACACAAACACAACTGCCCTTTAACCAAGAGGGTCTTAGAAATGGTTTAAGGAGGTGAACAAAGGGCAGTTTATCAAACTGATAGACTTACATGGTGTTTTGGTAGGTCTTTGACTGATCTGTGGGAATATTAGATGTATTAAAATTATGCTTCATAACTAGAAGATTTTAGCTTTACTAATGTAGAAAGAGTTGTCAAAGGAAAAAATGAAAAGGAGGTTAGAAGATGTGAAGCTATGGAAGCAGCTAATATCTCACTACTTCTGGAGAAGATGGCCTTGTACTTCACTTTCAGAGACTGACAGGTATCCACGGAGGAACAACATCATCTTCCTGGGGAGATCCCATCAACCCAAATAGGAGGTGGTAAATATGTGTCACTTCTTATGTATTTCTATCTATACTGTTGTATGTTCAAGACTGGAAGAAGAATTTGCCCTGAGTCTGTGCTCCTCCAACTCTGAACTCATGCTGATGCCAAGCTTCCCACTAGCAAGCACTGAAAAACCTTTGCAATCTTCCTTCTAAAACTTGGGCATTATTGGCATATATCACCAACCCTGACATCTTAAAATCTACACAGTTTCAAGTCTGAGATGCATTTTTACTCTCATGAGGTCCTAAAACCTGAAGCAGACACATATGTCTTCTAAGGAACATTTATTATTTTTTAATGTAACGCTTAACTGAATCATATTTATCTGTAAAAAATTACTATAGCTATTACATATTAATAAACAATAACAAACATTGCATATTTAATTTTATATAAGTATCTATGTATCCATTCATGTTGATTCTTTTTACAAAATCTAGTTGTTATTATAATTTAAGTAAGATACGAGCCAGGCTGTGGAGCCTCTTCTCAATGATTTATTATTTAAACATGTTGTGCATCATATTAGTGTTAGCATGCAGTGCTATTTCATAAAGATAGGAATTACTTACAGTCACGGTACCAAGAAGTTCAGTATACAAATCCAATATTATAATGAAATGTACAACTGAATAGAAATTAAGATAAGCTGGTACACTTGGATTGAAGGGAACTTCTTTTCCAGTGATCTGTATGAAGCAAAACAGATAACAGCCTTCAACAATGACCTGCTCCAGCCTGTTATTCCTTAGTATCCTTTACACTTACTAACACACAAAAAAAGATGAAGAGACATAGATAATTGCACAGACAATCTACTATGAAAGTTACGTACTACCTAGTGTGAGACAGACTTTAAGTGTGTGTATATGTTAATGATTAGAAGAAAAAGAGAAATTACTGTACTACAGAACAATTTTGAAGATCTCTTTAGGAAATGAATAACGGAAAAATAAATAATTAAAAATTTCCCCCTTCAAATAAAAAGAAAAAAAAAACACAGCTAAAACACTCATTTCCTTCAGTTTCTGTTCTCATTTCATCTTCCCCTATGCTTTATGACTGCTAATTTGCTAATTTAAAATAGCATGTGTAGAGTTTTTAACATTGATCCAGTAGCATTAAGAGGTCTGGGTAAATTACACAAAGCTGAAAGCCTGTGCATGTTCTATTTACCACTGGGATTTCCTCAGGAAGGCCAAGTCTAGGTTTGCCTGGTCCCCAGCCTGGCCCTTTGAATATGACAGAAAGCTTATTGCAGAATCCAGGTGTGGCCCAAAAAGTGTTCCAAATATGAGCCAAGGGACGTATCTGAAAAAACAGAGCAAGTAATTTTTCATTCTAGTAACACAGAATTTAATAAAACATTATATTTTATTCATTTTTAGCTCTCAAGTAAATGACTTTTTGAAGTCTGTAAAAAGAATACATTAGAAATAGATAAAGACAGTCAGAAGCTCAGAAAACCTGTGTGAAATAGGCAGAAGCAATATCAAGTCCTTGGTTTATAATAAAGATTACAATTATTTCTGCCCAGAGGAAAAATCTGTCTCTCTTGTAATCAATCCAGTATATTGTATAGGTATATTTATGGTAGTTTTAAACTAGAATTTGGTTACTGGGACCTTGACATGACATACTCTCAATAAGTAAATTATTTAGCACCTGACTGGAATGGAAATACATGTATCTACTACAACCTCTGCATATTGAAGAAATTGTACATAATTTCATTGACTCTTCAGCAATGCAAGGATGGCCTCAACTGTACCAAAGAGAGGAATTTCTTTTGAACATGAGTGCCTGTTGAAGATACCAGAGTCGGTGATACAAATTATAGCACCTGGAGCATGATGGGATCAAACGAGTTTACTGGATGTGTCAAGCCGTATACAACTTTTGCATCTTCTGCCTCAAATGTTCCTGATGGAAGAATTAAAAAAAAAGAACAACCAAAGTTCAGTAGTATACATATTTTTGCCATACTAACTAAATGTGAGAGAGAACACACCTTTTTTACTTACCAAATATCCTGTCCCAGATAATGAGTGTGCCACCATAATTTTTGTCAATGCAATAAGGATTTCTACCTATAATAAAAACCATGTATAAGATCCGTGATTGCATTTATGAGTAATTCAACTGAATTATGAAGGGAAATATTCACCATTAGCATCAGTCTATAATCTAACAATCATTTTTAAGGGTAGCTAACCCACCATTCCTTATATGTCTATAAAATGTCTTTTATCTTTATAGGCTTATTACTCTCTTTCTACTCAGATTCATACAAATCCAATGTGTCATACCCAAAATGTCTGTGAAATAAAAAGATTAATCTAGAGAGAAAACTCAGTTCAAAATATATTTATAAAGGCATAAATAAAAGCAAACAAAAATAATGTCACCAGTTTATACCTAAGAAAATATATGCTAAATACATTTATGTGCAATCATCTCATTAATGATTTTCAGTGGTCTTTATCTTCTGTGCAAACATCACTATTATTAACTTCAATGTGAGAAAAAATCTGTTTTGTAAGAAATATATTTGTATATAAGCTGTTCTATCAAAAGTATGAGCAAAAAAACATTGATTACATATCCCCAGGTTTGTGGAGAATGTCAGGAGCAACTGTACAACACCTGATCAGCTTTTAAATGATTCTCATTAACTCTGATCAGGATCAGAGGACTAGTTTGGATTTACACCACAGCAAGTAAGAGCAGAGTGTCTCCCTCCAGGATTACCAGTACATGTGCAAATTTTAAGGATTAGACCCTTATGGCACCACAGTCTTTTTAGAAAGTCTACACAGTGCCATAAACACTTTACACATGGAGGATATAATAAATATTAATAACATCCTCTATACAAATAAATGTATTTGAATCTGTATCAAATTATTCTTTTGTTCCATTCCCCTATTACCTTTTTGATATCTCTGCACACTGAATGAGACAAAGGTATCTATGAAATTCACTTCTACCTCTTAGATATACTCAATGACATTTATCAGTATGCAGTGGAGTTATTAATCCAATTTACATATGTAGCATGATCTTGAAAGCATCATGCACTTGTGTGAAGTGAGTTTTTTCAATAATTCAGACATCTGATACCAAATTTCACTAAAACATTTAACAGTTCTTTTTTGAAAAGGTGACTTTATCTTTTCACACATTCAGTGCTTGAATTTGAATGAAAAAGCCTATGTTAGTGATTGACAAGTAGATGATGTTTTAGTGGTCAGGGAAGGATGAGATTTCTTTTATCACTCTTCCCATTTACAAACATTGAACTCTTTTGGTTAAAGTCTTCAAATTATTTCCCATTATTGAGACTTAATTTCTGCTCAATAATTAATCTTAAATGTAAAAAACATTAAATTTTCAAAAAGGTTTCTAAGTACTGTGAAATTTCAAACTGAACAAGGATTGTTTTTGGAACAATTACCACAATTAAAAACCTTTTGTAAAACTAGTTTCACAGTACAATTGTAGTAGTTTATTATTATTATACAAATAATGAGCATGAGAAAAAATACACTGAGGAATATAAGGTTACATTTTTAGCTTACCATGATGAACTCTGTGATGACTGGGAGTATTAAGAATCCACTCCAGAGGCCCAAGGTTGGTAATAACCTTTAAAAAAAAAATGTTTCAATGAATTTGAAAATACTGTATAAAATCAAGATGAAGAAGGGAAAAGAGGGGGAAGATATGCATTAAGAGGGTATTTATCTTCAAATTAATGAGTCAAATGTCAACTTCAGCCCATCACCTCAGAGAGCAGTGACTTATCTATTAGACCACGCCTAATTCTAATCCACTTGGTTTTAATATATTTTTAGCTTACTATTTTACATTTTTTGTTAAAATAAACCAAATTTGTGCTAGGAGAGCGGGAAATCAATCAGAAATATCAGTCTTCACTTTTAGCCTACAAGTAGATTATAATAAAATGTTTTCAGAATTAATGCCTTCAATTCTTCAATATCTAGCTGATTAAATTAATATTTTTAAATTAAAATTCATCCTTTTGAAAATATCATTCACCAATATGCTAAAGTAGAACTCTGTGTCTTGGGGCTCCCTAAGGACCTTACCTAAGGAATTTACATAAAACTTGAAATAAATACTTCTGACTAATCCTAGTGAAAGTATCTTCTTTGGAAAATGAAATCTCTCATACTTGAAAATTTTCTTTGGGTGATGACATTTTCAAATCTAGTGAAATATCTTCTCTGTAGCATCATTAGTGAATGATACCTGGGCCTGCTTTGATTCATTATAATGTCAAGGTTACTTCCATTGCAAAGACACACTAACCACATGCTAATGGAAAGATCATCTAAGTTAACATATAATCGCATGACTTTAAAGCTCAGAGGTGGTATAGAACTCTGTACCTGACCAAGCAAAAATCCAGCAAGCTGAAACTAGGAATACATAAATCAACACTTCGGCTAAAACACATCAAAATTTTTTTCACCAGATATTCAAAGTGGTACACTGTGTTATTTCTAGAAAGTTCCTTTGCTATCAGGAAGTTTACTTACATACATTTAACACATTTCTAAAATAGAAAAAAATATTGCCAGTGGAAAGCATTTGGTGCCAAAATTTTATATATATATTTTAGACATATATCTATATATCT